>VNKC01001804.1:601-105030 GCA_008042775.1 Drosophila pectinifera | reverse complement strand
TATATATTATTATTATATTACGATATATGTCTTTAGGTCTATAGGCACCATTCAGTATCTTCCTAAAGTCCAAAGTGGAAGGCTCTTTAAACATTTTCTGGAAACAAAAGGCCATCCCAGGTAAACAATTAACTCATATTATATATTATTATATTTATATATATTATTATTATATTACGATATATGTCTTTAGGTCTATAGGCACCATTCAGTATCTTCCTAAAGTCCAAAGTGGAAGGCTCTTTAAACATTTTCTGGAAACAAAAGGCCATCCCAGGTAAACAATTAACTCATATTATATATTATTATATTTATATATATTATTATTATATTACGATATATGTCTTTAGGTCTATAGGCACCATTCAGTATCTTCCTAAAGTCAAAAGTGGAAGGCTCTCTAAACATTTTCTGGAAACAAAAGACCTTCCCCGGTAAACAATTAACTCATATTATATATTATTATATATATATATATTATTATTATATTACGATATATGTCTTTAGGTCTATAGGCACCATTCAGTATCTTCCTAAAGTCCAAAGTGGAAGGCTCTTTAAACATTTTCTGGAAACAAAAGGCCATCCCAGGTAAACAATTAACTCATATTATATATTATTATATTTATATATATTATTATTATATTACGATATATGTCTTTAGGTCTATAGGCACCATTCAGTATCTTCCTAAAGTCAAAAGTGGAAGGCTCTCTAAACATTTTCTGGAAACAAAAGGCCATCCCAGGTAAACAATTAACTCACGAAGATTTCAAATTGCTTAGTGCATTTTTTATTAAAGACCCAAATGCAGAGTCTGGCTGAATAATACAAAACATATACTGTGATATCGTCAACCTTATGGGTAGCTTAGCTTTCCTGAGTCTTGTCAATGGATCTCCCTGGCATCGGGTCCCTCACGACCTGTTGCACACCTGCTTCCCGCTGCCGACGCAGGAGGCATAGGCCATCAGGTGGGGAATGGTGCTCTGCTGCATCACGCCGGTGAAGAGGTGACTCTGCGGACCGGAGGCCCAGATGCCCACGTCCTCGCCGGAGTGCACGCCCTGCTCCTTGGCAATGTAGCTGGGCGCAATGGCGTCGTCGGGGCCGAGGATGTCGTCCAGGGGAATGCGCTGCCCGCTCTCGTCCAGATACTGGTTGGGACCAGCCGCGTAGTTGAGCACGGCGTAGTTCACGCCATTCAGGTCGGTGTCGTGCTTGTTAATGCCCAGAATGGGGGTTCCTCGTCCAGGATATCCGGCAATGCTCACGGCGTGGCCGTGATCAGCGGTCACCACAATCAGAGTGTCCTCGATGTTGGTCATGTCCCGGGCCAGCTGAATGGCCTTCTCAAACTCCAGGGCCTCGTCCAGGGCATAGCCGGGTTGGGTGTAGTGATTGCCATAGTCAATGAGGCCGCCTGAAAGGAAGGGATTTAGGTACAGAATATAATTACTTATCGAGGATACAGCCTAAGAAAAGTGATTTGAAACCGCTGAATTATGAATTAAATGAGTTTGTGTTTGTGAGAAGCAGAACCTTCCCCACAAATTTTTATATGTGATAATATATCAGCTTAAATCAGCTTATTACTCCAATAAACCTTTATGATCTTTTCTCTTTGCGGGACAGACTACTCACCTTCAATAAACGCAAAGTAACCGTTCTCGTTCTGGCTCAGCTTCTTGATGGTCACCTCGGTGAGCTCGGAGAGCGTGGGCTGGTAGGTGGCATCCGCATCCATGTGCATGTCCATCAGCTTGGACTGGAAGAGACCGATGATGCTGGACACCGCCGACACGTTTACGCTGAGCAGCTGCCTCCGGTTGGTGACCAGGACGCCGCCGTCGTGGAGTCCCTGCCAGCGGGACAGCAGGTTAACCCCATCGGAACGCTCACCGGGCTTGCCGTGGCTGTCCTTGATGGTCTTGGGCAGGAACTTGCCCATGCCGCCGCCAAACATGATCTCGAAGTTCTTGCCGGGCGTCTGGGTCACCAGCTGAGTGGCCATGTCGATGCAGGTGCTGGCATCCGCGCCGTAGTTGGTCACGTCCGTGTCGCACTCCCACATCCGGTTGGCGGTCTTGGCATAGGCTCCCGACGGACTGGCGTGGGTCAGCGTGGTGGTGGTCACGATGCCCGTGGACTTGCCGGCATTCTGGGCCCACTCCGCGATGGAGGTCAGTCGGTTCGCGGGGTCCTGGCTGGCGGTGCAGTTGTTGAAGTTCACGGCGGCACTGACCCCGATGTTGATGATGTTGGTCTTCACGCCGCACAGGTAGGCGGTGGCCGTGCAGGCGGAGTCGGGCACCTGGGCATTGGAGCAGTACGTCTGCCAGGACACAAGACTCCCATTAGTTATGACAAATTACACCAACGCGATCGAGGATCCTGCAACTCACCCTGCTCAGTCCCGTGTAGGGGAATCGCTCGAAGCTCAGCGAGGACTCCTCGCCGGTCTTGCCCTGACGCTGGCCCTTCAGGATCCGCGCAGCTGCCACGGTGGCGATGGGCATGCCGTCGCCCAGGAACATAATGACGTTCTTCGCCTTCAAGGAGCTTGGTTGAGGCAGGGCCAGGCGCTTGGTGATCTCTTCGTCGGCGAGCTTGTACCAGAACTGGGGATCCATCTCCTCCGGGGGGGTGTACTTCCCGGTGGCCACGTCCGTGGAGAACCTCGGCTTGATGAGGCTCTGTCCCGACAGCTCGAAGACATTGTGCACCTCGGAGACGCCTCCAAGGGCTGGTCCTGCCAAGGCCAGGAGCCCCAGAACGGGCAGGAGTACTTGCATCTGCGAGGAGAGCATCTTTCAAATTGCGTTGCTGCTGGCGAAGTCCCAAGATCTACACCGGATTGGTCGGGTTCCGTGGGTTTATATGGTCTGCGGCTATTCGTGTGCTGGGGATTACTGTGCCTCAGACGAGGAGTATCTAAATATAGTTTATTCCCTGCTTTTTTTATGAACCCATGACGGACTTATCTCGCGGAAAATTATCCCAGTCTAGCATGACACCCGGCCATTTGGGAATGGGTCTATCCACTATCTAGCCACAACCACACACAGGAGTAAAGCCAATAAAAAGAAGAATGCTCTCATTCTGGGAGACCTTTGAAGTCACCTGCACCCAGAGTTTCGGTGCCAGAAATTCAGGTGCTGTGTCACTTGTCTCGCTCATGATCTCCAAAACGCTGAAGTCACCTGTGCAATTAATTCCCGCTGCTATCTGAATCAGTGCACACGTTTGGGGCTCCATGTGCAAGTCACATGTCCCTAATCTCCACAGAACGTGTGGGCGACTATCAGCTAAATTTTACCTTTTCATTAATTGCTCGCCATTTGGCTCGCACCTCGTTGACCACAGAGAAAGTTGTTTTTGCGGAATCTGCCAGATAAGGAGGACAAATTACAGCAATCTCACTTGCAAATTGACATTAATATTGGCTTTTCCTTACTAACACAATAACTTTAATCGTCTTCAGATACACAAATTCCTAGAAACCCACATGTTTGTCAAATAATAGACCACAAATTGTTGAATAGTTTGCGAGGTCTTAAAAAATTACATCTAAGATCACAGAAGAATCTTGTCAGCGTTAAAGTGGTTGGGAATTATGGCATATATCAGTATTTAGTGAGTCTACTAGGTAGAAAGCTTCGTGCTTCATACTTCAATTTGTACAAAATTCCTAATTAATTAACAAATTCTCTAATGTTGAAGCGGAGCTGCAGCCAGCTGGACAAGCTGCCCAAGCAGCAGGTTGCCGAGTGGCTGGCCGGGATCGAGACCGTCATTTTCGGCACGGATGGGGTATTGTGGCAGGACTTCCAGCCCATCGATGGATCCGTGGAGACCTTTAACGCCATCAAGGCCAACGGAAGGAGAAGCCTTATAGTGACCAACGACAGCAGCCTGTCGACCTCGGATTTGGCCAAAAAGGCCACGAGCCTGGGCTTCCAAGTCGCGCAGGAAGACGTGCTCAGCTCAGCGGGCTCCATATCGGGCTACCTCACCGACCGGAAGTTCAACAAGAAGGTGCTCGTCCTGGGCAGCGAAGGCATCTGCAGGGATCTAACCAAGGCCGGCTTCTGCACCATGGTAAACAAGCAGAAGCCAGAGGGGAAAAAAAGGGGAGACTTCGTACGCACCATAGAGCTCGATCCCAACGTGGGCGCCGTGGTGGTGTCCAGGAACGACGCCTTGGACATGACCGAGCTGACTGTGGCCTGCAACTACCTGACAGCGCCCAAGGTGCTCTTCTTGTCCACCGGCGCGGATGGGTTCTCCGCTCTTGGCAAGCACCGGATTCCGGATGCGGGCACCGTGGCGGCTGCCATCGAGTCGATTGTCAAGCGGAAGCCCATAGTCTTGGGCAAGCCCAATCCCCGGGTACTGGGCAAGCTGCTCGAGTCCGGGGAAATTAAGCCGGCCAAGACGCTCGTTGTAGGAAACTCGTAAGTCCTATTAATGAAAATCTAATAATATTATTAAGAGGAATATGATTATTTAAGGACTGAAACACATCCTATTTTTCAGGCTGAAGACGGACATTGCTTTCGCCAGCATCTGTGGCTTCCAATCTCTCCTAGTGGGTGAAGCTATCCAAGAAGCCCAGAAAATTAAAGAAGAGGGAAACGAGAAGAAGATGAGGTTGGTCCCTGACGTCGCTTTATCCTGTTTAGCTCCTTTACTGGAGCTGTTCTGTAGCGAAGTTAAGCCCAAGAAAGGACAAGACGGAAAAGTTGATCAGAAAAAAGCTGCTAATAAGTGAAAAACCCTAATTCTTGTAATTCAAATTATGCCATGCAGGCAGAACAGCTTATCGTAGAAAAAATTTGGTAGATTTATTTTAAGAAATTTATGATAGTAAATACTTAAACTTAAACTTAAATTTAAAATATAATAACGTCCTTTCTTACGTCGGAAGGTAAAGCTCTACGTTGTTACGTATTAGATTTTGTTTAGCGATGCTGCCCACCTTTTTATCAAAGTTCCCCACATTTTCCAAATCAGCTTAAAGTAGTTTCTCACCTTTATGCCAAAAAGTGCCCATTTTAGTATATTTTCAATGTATACTGGTATGTTTCAACGCACTTCAGAAATGAACTCATCACTGTTTTTTGGTTAGTTTAAGTAAAAGACTCTGAGTATTCGGATCACTTCTCGCCATAGGATACGTTTTCACTTCTTCATGTTGCCAAGTTCCTCACCTTTTTTTTATCAAAGTTATCAACCGTTCTCTTTGAAACGGTATATAATGGTATTTATTTATATGCCATGTAGTATTTTTTGTTGCGGTCACACTGTTCTCGTATTTGCTGTTTTCAAGACAAATTTAATTCTGAACAAAGAAGCAAGTGACAGCGATATGCCATAAGAATTTTCCGCTTTTTTTTAATAACGTTACAGAGTACCCTTTACTCTTTGTCGCGGGTGCTACCTAGAAATATTGTCTTCAAAATGCTATTTAAACGGCGATGCAAATAAACTGCAGGCGACAAACACCTTGAGCGAGTGCAACGGGGCTGCAAGTGTGTGCGAGTGCGTGAAAGAGAGTGTGCGAGTGTGTGTGTATACATGTGGATGAACGAAAATAAAACAACGGACAGCTCCCCGCCGCCTCCTGCAAAGCTTGTCCCAAATAGAATACGGAGTAGTGCATCGCACTAAAATCCCCACATCCCATCCATCTCCCTCCCGCTAGTATTCACTCTCCTTTCAACGTTCTCCACTCTACACTCCCCTCGGCCGCCACCACCAGCAACAGCAACAACAACAACATCGTCACTTCATCCACCTCCAGCAGCAGCGAAAACAACAACAGCAACCACCAGCGCCCTTACAACAACTGTTACAAAAGAGCGAGGCGAGAGACACCCCGCCCCGCAACCCCGTTTACAGCTCACTCACATACGCACGCTCGCTCACACACAAACACACACAGTGTCCTCGCCAGAAATTCAATCTCAATCCGAATCCCAATCGCCATCACAATCGAAGGCGTAATTGTAGACCGCGAAGATGGACTCCGATATCGAAATGGAACTGGAATCGGACAACGATGATGACTACGACTACTACAACACAGGTGAGCAGGATTTCGGGCAACAACAAGCATCCCCTCTCCTCTCCTTTCCTCCGCTCCTGACAACAATCAGCGCCATCGATTTAACTGAGGCTAAATAGGCCTGTCTTCGTGTTCGTGAGGAAGTACACACACAAAGTGCCCTGGGCATGTGTGTGTGCGTGTGTGCATGCGGGTTGGTTATTCACCTTTTTGGAGGCCTAGAGAAGCGAGAATATTTGCATTCAGCACTTGACATTCGCCTTGGGCTCCGCTCGCTCCCCTTGGTGTCCCCCACTGCCTCCACCTCTGCCCCTTCTCTCCTGAGGCCCTTCCGTTTCTTAGCTTGACCATGAGGCTGAAATTATGGAATTGAACTTGAAAACAAACACATACGCACGTAGCTGCACAGTGAGAAAATAGGGCTTACAGTTTGATAGTGAATAGCTTTAATAATAAAAGCAATAATAATAAAAGAAAATTAGTTAATAACTAATAATAATTTAATTTAATGTTAATTTAATAATTAATGCTAAAATCGTTTAAATTAACGTTATAGATGTTTGGATCTCAGCCAATTATTATCTTTTATATTCTTTGGCACAAAAGAAAATCGATTTACTGATATTTATTCATTAATTGTTTATTTTTATAAAATGTTACGCAACATTTATGGTTAATTAAGGGATCAATAGACCTCAAAATGTTTGATAGTCTTCATTAGCTATTGCCTTAGATCAATTGTGATTCAAGACTTCAAGACTAAAATAAAAATCTCAAACTAGCCCCTCGTTTCTGTCCGTGTTCGAATAAGTACAATTCGTAGTTGCGAGCTGCGACTGATTGTGTGGTTTGTGTTTTGTGGCTGGCTTCATTATTGTCCGCCGCTCTTCCCACGCTCTTCTTCGCTTCGCAGCGCACCGTCACACACACCGGCTCAGGTGCGTGCCCAAGTACGCAGTTGCACTTTGTATTGTGCCCGCTCTTCCCTCAGCTCAGCTCTGCCTTCTGACCTGTCCCTTACGCCTGCGACTTGAGACACTGCTCATTCCGGCCTGGCCAAGATGCCTCGTAACAGCCAACAGCCTTCAATCAGGTACCCGTACGGGTAACGGCTAAAACCGGGCATTTGTATGGCAGCCTTGTTGTGTGCAGCTTAGTGTTTCAAATTAGCAAAAGTGCGGCGTTTACAATTACTCGCAGCAAACACCGATATTCATGCAATATTAGTATTTAGCGAATGCTATCCAAGCCAGTTGTTGTATAATCTGTATAATCTTTATTGTAACTTATTATAGTTACACTTCCTGCTTGGGATATTTATTCTATATATTTATTTATAGTTTTGCAATAATAATTTAATCTTTTAAAATATATCACAGCCAAAGGCAGTCATAAGATAAACCAGTTTATACCGCAATACTCGTATATATGCAGCTGTAGCTCGAAGTCATCTACAAATCAACCCTTTTTTTGGTGGCTGAAAATGATTTCAAATGCTTGAAATTGTTCTCAATCAAAAGCGGAAACTATCTAGCCCTGTCTGTCTGACAGTCTGTACACCAAAATCTCAGGGATTACAAAAGCTAAAGCATTTTTTTCATTTAAATTTTAATTATGTAATGTCATGATAGAGTAGAAATCTAGGAAGAGTTTCAACTGTCTTACAATTAGGTTTCGGGTGCTTATCAATGTCTGATCGGAACGTTACAAGAAGCAGTTGAAAAATTATACAAATTGGTCTCTTCAAGATAATCCCATTATATAATCCTGGAACCAAAATATTAATTTACTTCCTTTTTAGGCGAGGACTGCGATGTGGAACGCCTAGATCCGAAGCGGGCCGATCCCGAGTACTTCGAGTACGAGTGCTTAACCGTGGAAGACATCGAAAAGCTGCTGAACGAGCGCGTGGAAAAGCTAAATACCATCCTGCAGATCACGCCCTCGCTGGCCAAGGTGCTGCTGCTGGAGCACCAGTGGAACAATCACGTTGTGGTGGAGAAGTACCGCCAAGATGCCAACGCGCTGCTGGTGACGGCGCGTATCAAGCCACCCACAGTGTTGGTCGCGGATAGCGCTTCCACGAGTGCTGCGGCGGCGGCAGCTAGCGCCCAGCTGCTCCGGCTTGGCAGCAGCGGATACAAGACGACGGCCTCGACGACGCCGCAATATCGCAGCCAGATGTGCCCCGTATGCGCCAGCTCCCAGCTGGGCGACAAGTTCTACAGCCTGGCCTGTGGCCACTCGTTCTGCAAGGACTGCTGGACCATCTACTTTGAGACGCAGATCTTCCAGGGCATCTCCACGCAGATCGGCTGCATGGCCCAGATGTGCAATGTTCGGGTGCCGGAGGATCTGGTACTGACGCTGGTCACCCGACCCGTAATGCGCGACAAGTACCAGCAGTTCGCGTTCAAGGACTATGTGAAATCGCACCCGGAGCTGCGCTTCTGCCCCGGACCCAACTGCCAGATCATTGTGCAATCATCGGAGATCTCCGCCAAACGTGCCATATGCAAGGTATGCCACACGGGCTTCTGCTTCCGGTGCGGCATGGACTACCATGCGCCCACCGACTGCCAGGTGATCAAGAAGTGGCTGACCAAGTGCGCCGACGACAGCGAGACGGCCAACTACATTAGCGCCCACACCAAAGACTGCCCCAAGTGTCACATCTGCATCGAGAAGAACGGCGGCTGCAACCACATGCAGTGCTTCAACTGCAAGCACGACTTCTGCTGGATGTGCCTGGGCGACTGGAAGACGCACGGCTCGGAATACTACGAGTGCTCCCGCTACAAGGACAACCCCAACATTGCCAACGAGTCGGTGCTCGTGCAGGCGCGCGAGGCGCTCAAGAAGTACCTGC
Source organism: Drosophila pectinifera (assembly GCA_008042775.1). Lineage (NCBI taxonomy): Eukaryota > Metazoa > Arthropoda > Insecta > Diptera > Drosophilidae > Drosophila > Drosophila pectinifera. The sequence continues at coordinate 96,091 of VNKC01001804.1, read as the reverse complement.
ACTACTACGAACGCTGGGAGAACCACTCCAAGTCGCTCAAGCTCGAGCAGCAGACTATCGACCGATTGCGCCAGCGCATCAACTCCAAGGTAATGAACGGCAGCGGCACCTGGATCGACTGGCAGTATCTCTTCAACGCGGCGGCACTGCTGGCCAAGTGCCGATACACGCTGCAATACACCTATCCGTACGCCTACTACATGGAGGGCGGTTCGCGGAAGAATCTCTTCGAGTACCAGCAGGTGAGTTCTTGAGTATGCCTCCTTTGCCTTGATCAACACTCTAATACTCTCTTTGCTGTGGCAGGCGCAACTGGAGGCTGAGATCGAGAACCTGTCGTGGAAGATCGAGCGGGCCGAGACGACGGACCTGGGTGATCTCGAGAATCAAATGGACATCGCTGAGAAGCGTCGAACCACCCTACTCAAAGACTTCTTTCCAGTGGATGCATAGGCAAACGATACGCTTCCAGAACCACCAGAACAGAACCGAACAGAACAGATAGCTTGTCCCGTTTAGCACAAATAGAACTCGATTCGATTCGATTGACTGTTGAAGGGACGCGACACGACAGTATAGACGCTTATTTAAATTAAATTATACACATATTTACACACATGTATCCATTTAAAGGTAGCTTAACGACGTGTAGCTAATTTTTAAATTAATCTAATAATCAAGTGCATATAGACTAGAGTACGTAGCATAGAGCATAGTCGACTACTTGAAGTATAATAATTATAGTTGTGACATTCGAAATCACTCAAAATGATCGGTTAAACTGCAATACAACGCCTTGCGCAGAACATTAACGATAGTAGCTGTAGCTATAGCCCTATATAGCAATAGCAATAGCGATAGCTGTACTATACCTATATAAAACTAGCTACAGACAAACCAGACGCATTTCAGTGGCCAAGTGTTCCAACAGTTTTCCAAAAACTAGCCCAAGCGACCCGACGAAGTGCAGAAACAATTCTAAATTTATAGCGCAGCAAGTCAAGTAATTATATAGATCAAAGGCCTCCAACCGCCAGTATAAATCGGCCCATCGGCTCATCGGCTCATCGGCTAGACCCTAAGTTTTAAATCTCGTATTAACCCAGAGCAGGCCGCGTTAACAGCATCAAGTATTCGTAATCTGTATCTCGTAACTAACCGCAGCACATCAATCGAACGCAAGAAGTCGAAGTATAACGAAACTAGAGGTACTCCCCGTTCCCGTCCCTGTCCCGCGACCCCCGCTCCTTTTGATTCTCACTAAATTCTCGATTTACGTTGTAAGCTGAACCATAAATTATATTATAGGATTACGCTATGTATGTATGCTTATGCGACTGAATTTGAATTAAATTTACACTAGACATACTTACCTGGAACTGTTTTAGTGCATCTACTGTGGGCTGTGGGCTGAAAGCTTCCCCAGGAGCTTTGTTCTAAAAGTAAACTCAATTGAGGAGCTTTTTAGAGCGCAGCTTTCGCTCAAAAATTCGAGCAAGTTAATTTCGAAATTCGAGTGGCTCAGGATTAATTCGAGTCAACTTTGTGACTCAACTTTGAGATATTTTCCTTATTTTTAATTCAGAGGGAAACTTGTATATTTTTTAGAAATTTATTTCAGGGGGAACTTTTTAAGCAGTAGAAAAATATGTACTTTTAAACGAGGTTTAACTGACAGTTTAATGAATTAATAAATAACATAATAGACTTATTTTTAAGGAAAATTCTAGCCAAGTTGAAAATTTTAATTTAAATATATATACATATATTTAGATTTTTTTGTATATTTTAATTTTATTTGATTATTTTAAGTTATTGTTAGATTTCCGTTTTACTGTAGTTAGTTGATCCCCAATCAGAAAACTAATTATTACTAAACTAATTTACTTGGACCCCTTCTTGCTCCCCCTGGCACTTTTCCTGCTCCCCCGTGCGCTCTTCCTGCTCCCCCTGGAGCTCTTCCTGCTCCCCCTGGGGCTCTTCCTGCTCTTCCTAGGCTCGGGCTCCTCCTTCGGCACCACGATGGGCAAGGGGAACATGCGGCACTCGGAGTGGTCCTTGAGGAAACTGTTGGCCATCTTATTCAGCCCCGATATCTTGGTCACCCTGACGTTGTTCATCTCCTCCACCTTCTTGGCGGGATACACCTCCACGTCGCAGCAGTTCTGCAGGAGCAGCACGTCGCAGTTGTTCGCAATGGGGTGCCGGAAGTAGAGGTCCCTGCCGCAGTCCAGACACTTGTTCTTCAGGCGCTTCAGCTGGAATTTGATCGGAAAGCAGCGTCCTGCCATGGTGTTGTTGTCCAGGATAACCGAGTGCTTGTACGTCGGCTTGGGCCGGGGTCTCTTGGTCCACTGTGGGTCAGTGGGTCAGAAATAATCGAGATCCCTAGCAACTACCTACCTCATCCAGATGCAAATAGGTGCGAAGCGGCCTGCAGGCCGTCGAGCAGAGATTGGGATGCAGATCCTGCTCCTGGGCCACGCACATGGTGCAGCACCTCAGCTTATCCTTGTCGGAGTCGAGCAGCGGCCGCCCCTTGCTGCACTCCGCCCGGATGTCGATCACCTGCCGCACAGGTCCGTCCGGCTCGATGGTGGTCTGTATGATGTTCGCCTGCGGCTCGACCAAGTCCGACGGCGGCGACGAGAGCCGGTAGTCGACGCATGGTTCGCACGTGGGGCACGTGGGGCAGGGACTATCGACCCTATTCTTCTGGTTCCAGCGGCTACAACTGCTTTCCGGAGCTGACATTGTTTTGGCCTGAGAACGGTGTGGACTGGGCGACAATCAATTTGGAAATGGCTTGAACATACTGTTTATTTGACTTAAAAGTAGATCTAAGTTGATCATTTCTTCTCCCGAGACTTGGCATCAAGATTATCCATTTCCACTTCCTCCTCGTCGAATATCTGAAGATCCTTGGCGTGATGCCAAACGGAGATATTCAGAAAGCCGCCGACAAAAATAAAGGAAGCAGCCGTGAGATTCAAGGCGTAACTGCAAGATAGAGATTCAATTAAGTCTCGATTCAGGCCGAGATCGGGTTAACCCACCGCAGAGACTCCGTGTCGTAGAGCCAGCAGTTGCCCTTGTTGGTGCAGGTCTTGCCCCACACCAGACAGTAGTTGTCAATTAGCCAGCCGAAGAATATGGGACTGGGGATGAAGCCCAGCAGCGAGGCCACCATGGAGCCCAGGCCCAGAGCGAAGGTCTTGTCCTCCTGGGGGATGCAGCGCAGGGCAATGAGCAGGTTGGTGGACCTGCCTGAGGCTCCCACCAGCTTCAGGAAGCACATGACGGCCAGGAAGACAAGGAACTGGTCGAAGCAGTCCACAGGACAGGTGCCATCCACCGCGAACTGGGACTGAAAATAGGAATTCCTTAACAAATGTTTCCTTTAGAGTGTAGAATCACCTACCTCTGTTCCAGAAGCCAGGTCCGAGGAACCCAAGCACTTGCAGTCTGTGAAAATGGTCCTTCCCAGGGCATCCTTCGTCCTCTCCGAGCAGCCCGCATGGCAGGCGGAGATGTAGGTGATGTTCTCGGGACTGCAAACTGGAGCATAGTGAACGTAGTCACAGTGGCAGGACGCACTGCAGCTGTTCTCCGCCGATACGGCGGTCAGCGAGTTGAGCCTATCACTGTCCTTGCAGCCTATGGCCACATAGCAGAGGATTCCGGCCACCGTCACGAAGTCCACGATGGCATTCCAGGCGGCCATGGCCCTGGCACTGGGCCTATACTTCGAGATCACGTAGCCGGAGATGAGGACTCCGGCGGCCGAGAATCCCAGGGCCACTGTTCCGGTGGCCATGGTGGCCATGGCCGCCGACTGCCTGTACTGGGTCTCGATGTACTTGGGAGTGAATATCCAGTAGGCCATGTACCCAAAGAAGTACAGTACGGAGGCCATTGTGTTGTACACATACACCTTGTTCTTGGTGAGCCTCCTGACCGTCTGCATCATGTCCCCGAAGGAGCGCTCCCTCAGGCCCAGCTCCTGTATGCCTTCGGCCTGCCCCACTTGGAGGCGCCTCCTTCTCGTACTGGGCAGCTCTCGGGGGAACATAAACAGGAGCAGGGCCGAGACCAAGGACATCGCGGCAAGCACTAGCCAGCCCAGCCACCAGGCGCCCTGCCAGCGGGGATCCTCCCTGCCAATCAGAGGCTCCAGGGTGGGCTCCACATACAGACGCAGGCACAGAGCAGCCAGGGAATAGCCAATGGCTGGACCCAGCATCCTCAAGAACGTGGATAAGCCTGGTTGAGATGAGGTTACTTGGTTAGTTGCTTTGGCTATAGAATCGAAGTACTCACTCAACATGGCAGGAGTCTTGGACTTGGTGCCATTGTCGTCCAGGTAGGCAATGCCCAGAGTGTAGAAGAGGGCCTGTCCCACTCCAGAGATGAGTTGGGCCACAAATAGGAAGAGCTGGGGCACCCACTGGCCAGTCTCCTCCTGGACACAACCCGCGGCACTGGTCTGGCACCGCTCCTGATCCCGCTCCTGGCTAGCCAGGGTCTCGTTGACCTGGCCGTATTCCCGCGTCAGCTTGAGGGCATCCTCGCCAGCGCCGTAGATGAAGTGCAGCGAGCTCGTCAGCAGGCAGAAGGCCACGAGGGTCAGCAGACCTAGGTGGGAAACTGTCAGATACACACAGATCACGGAGACAGCCTCAGGTGTCTGACCCACCTATGCCCATCCAGCGGGGTCGATGCCCATTGCCCGCGTAGTAGCCCAAGAGTGCGGCCGTCAACATGGTGCTGATGTCGTTGCCCACCGAGATAATGCCGGATATCTTGGTGGGTATCTTGTAGCGCTTCTCCAGGGTCGTGATGGTCCCATTGAAGTAGGCGAAGGTCATGGACATCACACAGCCAGCGATCCCGTACAGAATCACATACATCTTCTCAGTGGCGAACCTGGGAATAGAGGCGAATAAGGATTAGGATGTCTGGGACAGGTCCTTGGGATCACCTCTGCATCTGGGGACCCCTGAACAGCCAGAAGCCGCAGGCAGTTTCGCCGCTGACATCTACATCCTCGGGAAGGTCCTTCAGTTTCTCCGGGTTCTCCAGGAAGGGCCGGGCTTCGCCTGACTCCGGGGTGGCCGCCTTCTCGTCAGCTTTCATCTCCGCACAGCTGGTCTGAACTGAATCTGTCTATCAGAGATCGCGCGCCCATATAGCGACGCACACAGGTACTCACCCTCTTATCAGGCCAGTCAGATTAGACAGGTGAGGATCAGACAGGCGACGCTTGTATACTACCTAAAGAAGAGCTAATAAAGGGGCTAATAAAGGGGGGAGCTAATAGCCAAGAAAAGCTAATTGATGGGGCTTCCTTATCGGACTTTCGTATCTATTTCGGAAGCGTGTGAAATTCTGGCGCAAGCTCCGAACCTGGAGGTGCCACGTATCCCCCAGATAAACATAGATAGAGCTTGGTGCGGGGAAGCTTTATTCCAGCGATTCTTACTTGCCCTTAAGTTCTCCTAATGCACCCTTACTATTGTTATTTGGTTTCTCCTTAAGCTCCACCATTTGACCCTGGTTGGGAGTCTCCTCTTCGTCGAAGATCTTCATTTCCTTGGCATGGTACCAGACCCCGATGTTCCAGAAGCTTCCCAGGAAGATCAAGGTGGCGCTCACGATGTTCATGGTGAATCTGTGGAAGGGACAACACTTAGATTACTCCTCCTACAACCTCCAGTCTCCATGGCTCACCTCAGGTTCCCCGAGTCGTATATCCAGCAGTTTCCCTTGGAGCCGCAGGTCTTGCCCCAGACCAGGCAGTAGCTATCCCACATCCAGCCGTAGACAATGGGGCTGGGAATGAAGGTGAGCACGGCGTACACCATGCTGCCGAAGCCCAGGGCAAAGGTCTTGTCCCGCGAGGGGACGCACCGCAGGGCCAGGAGCAGGTTACTGGACCTCCCTGTGGCGCCCACAAACTTCAGGAAGCACATGATGGCCAGGAAGGTGAGGAACTGCTTCTGGCAGTCCACCGGACAGGCGCCATCAAAGGCGCTCTGCGACTGGGATACCTGGGATGATAAGTTGGATGCGTACTGAGAAGGGTCCAGGGAGCTGGCCAAGCACTTGCAGCCTGTGTAGATGGTCCTGCCCAGCTCGTCCAGTCCCTTGGCCGTGCATCCCGCGTGGCAGGCGGAGATGTAGGTCACGTTCTCCGGACTGCACACCGGAGCATAGTAGACGTACTCACAGTCGCAGGATGCGCTGCAGGTGTCACCCGTGGGAATGATGGACAGGGAGTTGGCCCTGTCGCTCTCGTCGCAGCCCACCAAGATAAAGCCGATAAGGCCGGCCACCGTGAGATAGTCCACCACGAAGTTCCAGGCAGCCATTGCCCTGGCACTGGGCTTGTACTTGGAGATCACGTATCCGGAGATAAGAACCCCGGCGGCGGAGAACCCGAGGCCCCAGGTGCCCGTGGCCATGGTGGAGGTGGACGCCGACTGGCGGTACTGGATCTCGATGTACTTGGGCGTGAATATCCAGTAGGGCATGTAGCCGAAGAAGTAGAGTATGGATGCCAGGGTGTTGTACACGTACACCTTGTTGGAGGCGAGGCGCTTCAGGGAGTCCATCATGTCCTGGAAGGAGCGGTCCTGCAGCGGAGTGTCCACCTCATCGCCGGCCTCTGCCTTCAGGCGCCTGGCCCTGGCTTTGGGCATCTCCTTGGGAAAGATGCCCACGAAGAAGGCCGAGATGAGCAGGATGACTGTCAGCAGGATCCAGCCCAGCCACCAGGCGCCCATCCACCGCGGATCCTCCATGGTGATCAGGGGCTTCCTAAACGGATCGATGTACAGGCGGAGGCACAAGGAGACCATGGAGAAGCCCATGGCAGGGCCCAGCATGCGCAGGAAGGTGCTCATACCTAAGCGAAAGGAGGAGGAGTTAATATGGGATGGGTCACAAGGATATAAACTCTGATCCTACTGAGCATTCGAGGCGTCTTGGCATTCGTGAGGTTGTCGTCCATGTAGGAGAGACCCGGGGCATAGAAGAGGGAGCAGCCAATGCCGCCGATGAACTGGGCTATGAAGAACAGCACAATCGGCATGTAGTCCGCAGTGTCCTGCACGCAGTTCGAGTCCTTCTCGTGGCACAGGGAGTCGTCCCTCCGGGTGGAGTTCAAGGTGGTGTTGAGGAACTCCGACGATCCGTACCCCTCTGTGAGTCTCAGAGCCTCTTCGCCTGCCCCGTAGAAGAAGTGCGGGGTCAGCATGCACACACAGAAGAGGGTGATGATGAGCAGACCTGCCATAAATCCAACAGACCCGCTGAGATATATACACATGTGTCCACCTGCCACCTGGAGAGACTCACCCAACGCCACCCAGCGCGGTCGATGCCCTCGGCTGGCATAGTAGCTCAGCAGGGCCGAGGAGAAGACGGTGCTGATGTCATTGCCCACCGTGATGAGTCCGGAGATCTTGGAGGGTATGTTGAAGCGCTTCTCCATGGTGGTGATGGTGCCCGTGAAGTAGGTGAAAGCCATGGCCAGAAAACAGCCAGCTATTCCATACACAATCACGAACATGTGCGCCGTGGCGAATCTGGGGAGCGGGACTTAATTAATGAGGGGAAAACCAACTGTGAAGGGGGTAGGGCCACCTCTGTAGGGCGGGGCCCTTGAATATCGAGAAGCCGCAGGTGGTATCTGCAGGATCCAGCTCCTCCTCCTGCCTGGCAGGTCCCTCTCTCCCTGCCTCCTTGTCCTTCAGGAACCTGGAGGTTTCGTTCTCTTTGCCGCCCACTTCGACCATCCTGCTCTGTCGAAATACTCGAACGCACTGATCTTCCAGCTCAGAGCAACTTACAACAACAGATAAGCTCCCAGATAACACTTAAGGTCCTTCAATTTTATATAGCCAGATAAATCTATATAAATAGAGAAAGATAAATCTCAGACACACGACTTATCTGACTTATCTTCCTAAAATGAATCTGCCCCGCTAATTGCCAGCAATTACCCAGCGAGTGTGCAAGTTAACGATAGACAACGAGCTAGATTTAGTCTCCAAGATAGCTCTGCTCAGCAGCCGTACTTTTATCATTACTTCACAGCTGAGTTCTATCAGGACAGTCACCCAAATCATCCTTAAAGGATCTTCATCCCAGCTAGAGTTAAAAGAACCTACTACCAGGAGGAACTACTGCTACTATACAGTTTATTTAGGGAAATCACACATGGATATTGACAAATCAAGGCACCAGAAGCTCACTCACACAGCACTTAGGAGTAACATTAACTTAGGTCTAGATCTCTGTATTCTTCTCGTTGCTGGCCTCCTCCTCGTGCTGGACTATCTGCATCTCCTGGTCCTTGACCTCCTCGTCGAAGATCTTCAGGTCCTTGGCGTAGTACCACACGCCCAGGTCGAACACGGACCCAATGGTGATGAAGACGGCAGCAGTGAAGTTCAGAGTGTACCTGTAATAAAGATTCCAGCTGATTCAAGTCAGGGAGCTTGGTAAGGAGGACCCACCTCATGGACAGGGGATCGTAGAGCCAGCAGTTGCCCTTGTTCGTGCAGGTCTTGCCCCACACGAGGCAGACCCTGTCGAAGACCCAGCCGAAGAAGATGGGGCTGGGAATGAAGGCCAGCATGGAGCACATGGTCATGCCGAAGCCCATGGCCGCCGTCTTGTCCTTCTCTGGGACACACCGCACCGACACCAGGAAGTTGGAGGCCCGGCCACTGGCTCCCGCGAACTTCAGGCAGCACATCACAGCCAGGAAGGCCACGAACTGCGGCCAGCAGTTCACCGGACAGGCTCCGGGCATGGCCTGGCCCTTGGCCAGGTCCTGAAACAGAAGGGTCTAGTTAGGGGGGGACTCTCTATAAGTTACCCACCACCCAAGGTTACCTCCAACTGGGTCAGGCTGGACAGGCTGTTCAGGCTGGAGTTGTCGCTGCTCAGGTCGGAGCTGGTTAGGCGCCTGAACCGACTAGTGGAGTTGTTGCCTTCGCTGCCCGGAATGCAGGAGCAGTCGTAGAAGATCTGCAGGATCAGAAGCACTTAGGAGTTAGTTAGATTCAGTCTCCAAGCTCACCTTCTTTCCCTCGGCGTTGACGTGGAGGCTCTTGCATCCTGCGTGGCAGGCGGAGATGTAGGTCATGCTGTTCTCGCCGCAGACGGGGGAGTAGCGGACGTAGTCGCAGGAGCAGGCGGAGTTGCAGGTGGTGGTGTTGCCCGCCAGGGAGCTGTCGTGGATGTTCACTATCACGGAGCTCTCGTTGCCCGGACAGCCGATGAAGGCGTAGGCCAGGATGCCGGCCACCGTGAGGAAGCCCACGATCACATTCCAGGCGGCCATGTACCGGGCTCGGGGCTTGTACCTGGAGATGATGAAGCCGGAGAGCAGCACTCCCACGGCGGAGAAGGCCAGGGCCACTGTTCCCGTCACCATGGAGGAGGTGGCCGCCGACTGGCGGTACTGCACCTCGATGTACTTGGGCGTGAAGATCCAGTAGGGCGTGTAGCCCACCAGGTAGAAGATGCTCGAGAGCGTGTTGCACATGTACGTCTTGTTGGTGATCAGTCGCCGGAAGGTCTTCAGCATGTCCTGGAACGAGGCCTTCGCCTCCACGCCTCCCACCTTCTGGTCCAGTTCCCCGTTCAGCTGCTCCTTCTCCGCACTCTTTGCCGCAAGCCTCTCCTTCTCGAGGCGGCGACTCTCCTCCACCTTCCGCCGAGCCACTGCCCGGGGCAGGTCCTTGGGGAACATGGAGAGGAACACGCCGGAGAAGGCCAGCAGGCCGCCCATCACCAGCCAGCCCAGCCACCAGGCCCCCAGCCAGCGCGGGTCCTTGTTGTTGATCACCGGATGCATCTGCGGGGCGATGTACAGCCGCAGGCAGAAGGACGCCAGGGCATAGCCGATGGCAGGACCCAGCATCCGCAGGAAGTAGGAGAGACCTGCAAAGCATTTAGAGGGGAGGGGTTCGTATTTGGCTAAACAAACTAAGTTAACTTGTAACTATCTTGCTCATTGGCAGGCTCAACTGCCATAAAGGCTATCTCTTGAGTTAGTAGACTTTATAGGTGGATCACTATAGCCTGGCTGCTGAAGAACACGTTCTAATAATATAATAATAAGATAATATTTTGCCATCTAACAGTGAGGGTTAACTAGATAAATCCTAGTTCTCTACTCTAGATAGGGCCTACTGTTTCAATATGTGTTATATCTCTCGGAATCGGACTCTCAACCGTCAATGCTGAGATACCGCTGAATCAGCGTGGTCTCAGCTTATCAGGACGTGCACACAGAGGTTCAAGGTGGCTGAGATTAGGTGCCATGGATTAGGTGATTGCCCTCAGTTCCGGTTGGTTAGAACCGGTTACTACTACTACTACTAATACTCACTCAGCAGGGCCGGGGTCTTGGACTTCTTGGTGTTGTCGTCCATGTAGGACACGCCCAGCGTGTAGTACAGGGATCCCCCGATTCCCGATATGAACTGGGCCACGAACAGGAGCAGCTGGGGCGCAAAGTTGCCCTCGCCGCCCTCGCACTCCGCTCCGCCACCATTCAAGCGGCACAGGGTCTTGGAGCGCTGCTCCTCGATGGCCTCCATGGTGGCGTTCTCGTCGGGCAAACCGCCAAACTCGGAGGTCAGAGCCAGGGCATCCTCCCCAGGCCCGTACAGGAAGTGCGGGGAGGTGGTCAGCACGCAGAACAGCACAATGGTGAGCAGTCCTACCCAGGATTATTCGAGACGGGATTATCATACCGCAGAGTGAGTATACCACTGAAGACCTTACCGAAGCCTATCCACCTGGGCCGGTGACCCTTGCCGGCATAGTAGGCCAGGACCGCCGACACCAAGGTCTGGCTGATGTCGTTGCCCACCGAGATGATGCCCGTGTTCTTGGAGGGGATCTTGAAGCGCTTCTCTATGGTGGTAATGGTTCCATTGAAGTAGGCATATGTCATCGAGAAGATGCAGCCGACGATGCCGTAGAGCAGGACATAGGCTGTTTGGTTGGCGAATCTGGGGGGAGGGTTATGGTTAGAACTTATCTTTGGGCATCCGGAACTAGGTTCCCCTGGTATTTTTATATATGGATAGTAGACCCACCTCTGGAAGAAGGGTCCCTTGAATATCCAGAAGCCGCATGTCACGTTCTTCTCCAGCGGCGACTCGTTCAGGAGCTTGTTGATCTCGGCGGTCATGAGGCGGTCCTGCTCGCTCTTCTGCTTCTTTTTCTTCTTTGGTTTCCCCGGGGAGAAGGGCACCTGCTCGCCCAGGTTGATGCCCGCCTCCTGCTCCTTGTCGTAGCTCTTGCCATTGTCCAGCAGCCGGGTCTCTGCGTCGGACTCGTCCTGGGACTCCGGGCGGCCGGCCTCCGCATCTCTTCTTCGCTCTTCGGGTCCCAGGCTACTGGGGTTCTCACTCTGCACCATCCTAGTTGTGTGTCTCCCTTGGGCACTCAACTCTCACACACACGGGTCTCTCCTAATCTTCGCCAGATCTATGGCGTAATTAGCAATTAACTTGGTTCCGGGTTCCGAGGATCGGCTGGAAGCTACACAACAACCTGACGCGTGACCGGGCGCGGCTCGAGTGGCATGATGTGGTCTGGCGGCTGCGAATCTTAACTGTGTCTGGAGCAGACTTCCTGCGGCTCTGGGTGACGTGCCCACGCCGTGTATCAAATATTTTTTATCAAAATATTATCTCTGCCCGACTGTACCGAGAGCCATTGAGCTAATCTTCGTTTTTTACTCCTCCGCGCTGGTCTCGTCCGCTCATGCTGCTTCTGTGCCGCCTGCAAGATTTACAATTTGTTTGCGGGCTGAGTTCGGTGCTAAAAACATAAAATAGACAGCAAAAGTGTGAGATAAGGGGGCTCTTCTCCATCGGACAGGATTATCTTGAAGCGCCAGCCATTGATGAGCGTCTCTCAGACACTGACACGCATATGTGTCCAGGCCCCCCTCCCGAGACAACACACTATAGTTGCTGGATCATTGTTTTGCTTGGGATTAGGTACGGGATCAATGTGATATAGTCGCTGTGCCAAATTAGTTTAGTCGGAATCCGGAGAGCTGGAGACTGAGAGATAGAGACACAGAGAGACTGAGAGACAGAGACACAGAGAGACAGAGAGAGATTCTCGGTTTATTTCGTTAGTTGTCGTCGTTCCGATTTGGGTTTCTCCGAGTAACCGAGTCTGAGCTCTATTATTTAATGTGTTCCCCCTCTATATATGTGTGTGTGCAGAGCTTATGTGTCGCCACAATTCACTTAGCATATTTAAATTTATGCGCAGCTTATCACTTGAACTTTATCTTGATTGCCCGCCCGCCGTTCTTGACAAATATATCTGACGGAGCCACCGATCTGCCCAGAACTTCGGACCTCGAACTCTCTCCTTCCACACTTCCGGCTAATGCTTGTAATTTATTTGCCCTTGCCAAACTTACGAGTGCCTGGTATAACTACTACTATAACTACTCGGATTTGTAGCTTCGATCGCGGTAGACGCTGCTGGGACGATCTCGATTCGGACAAGACCGTAAACGAACTAAACTAAACTAATCTAAGCGGGAACGCTCACTCATCTCAGGAGGAATCATATGTATTCCGAGTGGGCTCGGCAAGCAGAGCTTTGGATTCGGATGGGACTCGTATCCGGACTCGGATTTGAGCTCTTTAGCTTCGCATTTCGACTGTGTCACTGACATCAATTCCCCATCCAAGTAGCTAGCTCGCAGGTATCTCTAGTGTTCCTTTGTAGTTCATCTACTAATTGTGTGCTCGCAAAGCTAACGAAAGTGAAATCGTAGGGTAAATATGAGCAATTACAAAGGGCCTTCAGGGGGTGAGGTAAGCATATCAATTAGAATAATATTTAGAGGCACTTTCCCCTGCAAACACAGGCTGCAATCGCCAGAACTAACTTATCATTTCAATAAGCACTTCTCTATAGAGAAACATATCGAAGTGTTTTCCCAACTAAACAGTTTCCAATTCGTGGCTAGAGATACCCCTGGGGGCCTGTGGTTGCCAGTGGAATCAATCAACCCCCGGGATGCCACTGTCCCGGGTATCGGGTATCGGGTTCCCAAGAAAGCTCTCTCTCTCCCGGGCCAGATCGTAAACGATAAGCTACCCATCCCCCTGGAAATTGAATTCAAATTGCCATTACAGCGACCGACCACATATGTAGACGGTGGCAGTAGCTTAAAAATAATCCCAAGACACGACTTCTTGGAGGCACACATGCAGGAACATCATATGTTCCTATACGGCAGGGCAATAAAAATCACAGGCATAATTTCGTGATATCAATTGAGCGGCAATAAAACGCCAGCCCAACCATGTTTATTATTATTTTTCATTATTATTTTTCAGTTTCTCCCGGCAAACACAGCTGCCTCTCAACTTCTGGCCAAGGAAACAAGGACTGGCAGGAGCAAATGTGGCCGCGGCTCTGGGGGATTTCCATATACCAGCAGGGCTCAGCATAAATAACAGCAAATGAGGCAGTCTTCCACCGAAAGAGATGTGGAGGGGCAGCCTCTTTATCTTGGCGGCTGCGGTCCGCCTGTAAGTATGCCATGTTTATGGCGAAATGCGCCAAAACTGGCAATTCGAGCTGCTGGCACGCGTCGTTCGAGTTTTCCGAGTCTGTTTCCGGCCAGAACGTATGCAAATGTGTGCCCTCTGTTTTGCTATTTCCCCCGATTTTCCCCCTTATCGCAGTGACACACATAAAGCGGCGGCGGAACTTCGGGCTGACAATAAATAATAATTTCTGCAGCGAATTTGCGCGAATGCAGGACCCGCTTATCGCCAGGATATGGAAAGTGGAGAACCAAGTCTGAACTGGAGTCTCAAGTGGAGTGGAGTCGAGTCTCTAGCCAGCTGAAAGATGGATGCTGAGACGGCTTAGTGACGCCACGGCAAACAGCGCGTACACATTCCCATGCGGCGCTTCCGCTTCCGGTGCTGCGGGGGAGGGAGGCGTGCCAACTAAACCGCTTAAGCACTCAATTTGCGCGTGAAAAGGAACTTGACGCCACACACACACACACACACACACATGTGGGTGTTAACAGACCGCATAGGCCCGACTGCAGCCGCCCCCCCTCGTCGCCAGCAGCGACCGCGGCACATGTCAGCACTTTGTTGTGATTTCCGTTTCCGCTGTCGCTACATCGCCCTCCCATCACTCGTTTACCCCTTCGCCGGGCGAGTGTGTGCGAGTGTGCCAGTGTGTGTGTGCTTATTGATATTGTTGTCTTCCCGACAGTCGCGTTTAACGGCAGTTAGCATACGTTTCGGTTACTCACATGCGGGAAAGGGTAGCAAGGGGTCCTTCGGCTGGGAAATCGTAAGGATATGGACTGAGAAGAAAGCCCATTTCTGTATTTAACTACCAGATAGCGATTTATTTTGACAAAATTTAGGTTACTTCTTATCAGAGGTGCTGCTGAAGCCACTAGCTATGTTAAAACACTTAAAAATGTGACAACGTTTAAGAAAACCAACTTAAACTGGGCCTTAATTATAAAAGAAAGCCAATGTCTCGCCTCAAACATTTTATTGCATACTTTTCGGAAACCTTTAATGTGATTTCAAAACTCTACCGGTTCCTGAGCGTACTAGAGATATTAAATCACTTAAAAATGTGTCTAGATCTATGCTACAAAATGCCAATTTTACAAAGAACTTTACAAGGAAAACTGTACAAAGAAAGCGAATTTATTTCATACTTTTTATTGCATACTTTTAGACACCTTTCAATCTGATTTTAAAACCCTAACGATTTCTGGGGCTCTCCGATTATAAGTCACATAAGGATACTACTAAAGTTCTTTAAAAAGGTGTCTAAAAGTACAAAATGTGCCATTATATAAGATAGCGAATTTGCACTGCATTCTGAATTTGCATACTTTTAAACACCTTTCAAAGTGATTTCAAAACCCTAGCGATATATTTATCATATTATATAACATTAAACCCGCCATAACCTTCAACTTTCCACCTCTCTCTACTAAGTTTCTCTCCCCTTCATTACCATTACTCAGCAAAGGGTATTGCCACTTCCCAACGCTGTCAGAGTCAACTCCTTTTATTGTGTTCATTGTTACCCTTGATATGCGTAAATGTATTTATTTGTGACTTGACGCACCCCCCGTGGCATCCAGTTTGCCACCCCTTTCTCTCCCGCCCGTCAAGGTTGCGTGTGTGTCAAATTAGGGTTAAATGCTTCTCTTCTGCCCTTCCATCCGCCCATCTCCCATCTCTCCCCTGTCCTCTTAGCTAATTTGTTGTTTTTTCCTGGATTTTTATGCGCCGCCTTTGTTGGCCGGGAATACTTTGCCGGCGCAGCTTAGGAGTTTTGAGCGCTGCACGCCCGACTGCTCTTGGCCTTAAGTAGGTCTTAAGTCTTCATTTGTCTACTCCCGACCCGGGGAAATAACGCTCCTCCCGACTGCTGCGATGTAAGCGCTTAATATGCCGACCGCATGGAAAACCCACAATTTTCCAGGCCAATTTTTGCTGTCAATTTAAGTTGTAATTAACAGACCGACGGCTGGAGTGCTCAGCCTGGCCAATAGTGCTCGAAAACCTCCCAAAAAAAAGAGCCTGAGAGTCCTGTAAGAAGGGGGAGCCCGGCATATGGCATGCAGCTCACGTTCGCTCATTACGCATTTGATAAATTTAGCATGAACGCGGGGTGTGGGGTGGGCACACCTTGAGCTCCCAAGCTCCCATTCGAAAAAATCAAGGATACGCCAGCGCAAATGTCAAAATAGACAATGCCCAGATTACCTGAAGAAGGAGAAGGGAATGAGTTCCCTGCTCGGCACATAATTAATCACAAAATGGATGCGTCCGCCTTTGGGGCAGCCCTGGGTCCTGGCCGGATTTGGGTCATTAAAAGCAGTGGCCGGGCCACTGGGCGTGCATAATGAGCTGGGCTGCCAAAAGGATTAAGAGCCGAAGGCTGCCCAACATTTTTAATGTTCTCCTTATGCGCTGCGGGTCGCTGCTCCAGCTCCAGGTCCTACTCCAGCTCCAGGTCCTGCTCCTGCTCTTGCTCCTGCTCCTGCTCCCATTCACATTTTTAATTCCTTTGCTTTTCCGTATTTTGATTCCTTTTTGGCCCGCCGCTGATGCATCTTATGCCACTTCGGGGAAAGCCGCTCTGAAAAATAAGCTTAGGAATGGAAAACAAGCCTCGGCAGGCGCCTCCCTTTTCCATTGTGCGAATCTCTATCGTTTTTCCAATTTTAATTCCTGTTTTTCCGCTGCCGCTTACTCAATTAGAGACCTTTTCCATTGGTTTAACCAGGCGCAGTATATTCTCTATTTTTTTGTACTTTTTCTATACTTTAGAGCCCCGACCCGTGGCAACTTAAGTATGCTAAGCTCGCAGCTTAATCTGGCTCTGGGGTTTGACCTCTTTCGATCACGTTCCGTCTTGGTTTTAATTGTGTTTCGGGCCCTTTTGTCTTAGCCGTTTTCCCTGGGAAAATCGGTGTCTTTATGCATTGATAAATTTCCCGCAATATGCCACGTAATAAGCTGAAAAAAAGCAATTTCAGAAACTTAATTTTTCAGCGATTATGTTTGTAAATATTTTGCTAGCCACCCCGAAAACCGTGCCAGGATCTGTGTCCAATGGGCGCAGACCGAAGGACAAGCAAAGTCTCCTTATCGTCGGCAAACATTGCGGGCGTCCTCGTCCTCGTCCTGGAAAACATCCTGCCCTCGACGGGCTCAAATATGAATTTATTTTCCATACTTTTCATCCCATTTCCCTTTGTGTTGTTTTTGCCTTCGTTTTTTGTATTCTAAGTCCTTGTAAAGTGACCCTTTTAATTTCTCCTGCGCTTCATCGCATTGTTGGCACTTAATGTATCTGTGGCTGTATCTGTATCTCAGGGCTCACCCCCAGAGCGGAGTTTTCCCCTTGTCACAACGCTAATATATTCAGTAGATATTCCGCAGTTTGACACGCTTGTTCTGTTCGGAATATTCAGATATATATCTTTCGAGATTGAAAGTATTAGGAGACGAGTCCTTCCCCCGGCAAGTCCTTTTCGCATTCAACTTTTAATTGCATTCATCTGGGCAGAAAGCATCATTTTCGCTTGCTCTTCGCTCTCTGGAAACTTTCCATAAGTTTATTTCTTAATTTCTTTGGGCAGAGACAGCAGCAGATATTTTTACAGCCAGGAGCCAGGAGGAGTGTCCCTCATCTTGGGAAAACTTTATTTCTAATCAATGTCCTGCGCCAGATACGTAACTCAACTATTGAGCACTCTAACTAAATTAGTTGGAAAATTAGATTGTCCTGCGCTGCGCCAGAGGACACTTTGGCATACCAATGTCCTAGGACCGAATCCTGGCCCGAAATGGCTTCCGCTTGAAGGAGTTGAGTGCCGCGGGGAGGAGCATTAAACGTTTTCTAATTAAGTGCGCCCTGGCTGCCTCTTTGTTATTACACTGGGCACCAGGATAACGATTGTCCTCGGCCAGGACCAGCGATGCGTTTCTTTTCGATTCGTAATACCCCACAAAAAAGGGTTAAAAATGTTAAATGGAAATGTCGCGGTGTCAGTGGCACGGACTTATTGGATTAGAGGCAAATGGTCTCCGTTCCGCCTCAATGTGCCGTCCTGGGAGGGTACATTTAATGACAGGATTCTACACATCTTGGGATTCCCTTCCTCCCCTCCGAGGACTTTGTTTCATTAAAGAAATCACAGGACGAAAGAAATATGAAAGACGCGATTAGCGCTGTTCTTTCTTGTGAAAGGAAAATAACTTCCTCCCTGGGCCAAGTTATTGAATATTCCGTTTTGTGTTTGCTTAATTACCAACTTTTCCGTTGACAAATGCATATCAATGTCTCGGCCGCTCTTTTTATATTTTTTTATATATTTTTCCCTCTGTTTTTTAATCTGCCTATTTAATTTGTAGCAAGTTTCTCTTTGATGTCCAAACTTTTCCTTTTAATTTTGACATTTTTTTCTTACTATTTGTCTAGGCGATCCTAAGCTTATTTTCTGTTTAATTAGCATTTTGCAGGTGAATGCCCTTAATTCCCAGCTGATTGATGGAAAAAATCTACCAAAAATGCCACTAAATATTATATTTGTTCAACTTACGGCCATGTTAGAGAGCCAAGTTAATACAGCTGGTAGTCACCCCTTCTGGGGGCCTGTTTCAATTAAATTCAAATGCAGCCAACTGTGAAATAAGCAAGAAATCACTTAATGCCAACAATTACATAAGCAATTAAGCCGCACTGTCCCCGCTCTCCGCGAGTCCCCTGCCCCGGCGAGTGTCCTGCCAAAGGAGTCACCGCAAAACTTTGGCGCAATCGAAGTCGATTACGCTGGCGGAATACGAAAACACAGCGAGTACTTAGCCGGTCAGACATCGAGGGGGGTTCAGAGGTCTAGAAGTTGGCCAGCTTACGGAGACAGCAACAAAAGCTTGGGCCAATTTGTTGACTTGTTTGGCATTTGATACTTGATACGCTTACCACTCCCCAGTCCCCAGTCCCCTGGAAAAAGGGAAAAAGAAAAGCTCACATGCGAGACTGATAAGCTACTTGAATGCTGCAGATTTCCCTGCCCCCCGTCCGCTGCTTAAAATATTTATAAAAATATGAGACCCCCGTTCCGTTCCGTTCCGTTCCGGGCAGACTAAGCTGATATTGTCGGGCCAACTAGACGTATGCGTGATGCGTCCCCAACTATAAGTCGAGCACTCACTTCCTTTTTTATGTGTCCCGGGCCGATAAAGTCAACACAATGATAAATCGTTGCAAGGGTCCGAGGACGACTACCCATGTGTGTGTATAATCGAATTTTTATTGATACAAGCAGCTTAGGTTGAAAGGATGTTGGGCAGGCAGTAAGTCGGTGCTTGGTCAAATAAAAAATGTATAAAAAATATATACTAAGGCGCATTTGTATCAATTGCTCCTTATCGAGGGCCCAGACAAATTACCTTATGAATATGTTTAAAGGAGGAAGGTCCTGGGATAGTAAGCCTCTCTCTGAGATGTCTTGGAGATGGAAAGTTGGGTTAACTGGGGCACCAACTGGCTGAGTGTTTCACTTACTCCTCCTGTAACTCAATTAGCTCGGAGGCAGCCAGGACGAGGCGGGGACAAAGTCCTTGATAATTCATTTTTCCCGACAACCCTTTGATTGGCATCTTGATAAGATTAATCAAATTTTCATAAATTTCAAGACAAGGCAGCGTGAAATATGCTCTTCGCGCAGCAGGGATTTAGGCGTAATTGTATAAGAAGGGCGTAAGGAGCCGTGGAGGGGGCAGGACTCAGGACTCAGCCTTTCGCGTTGACAGCGCTGAGAAGTCCCTGCCAGGACGAGGGTAAGCCATCAGCGGAGCGGAGCCCCTTTGTTGCATACTTTCAGGCAGCGCACTTAATTAGCCGCCCCCGTGAATAAAGCCATCTGAAAGGAAACACTATACTACTATATTATACTCTACCGAGTCCTGGGGGGAGACCACAAAATAAATCTTTGGGCAAAACCCCATGTATGCTTGTAGTTCTGCCGCTCTTCCATTGAGTATTTGCATTTAAAATTCTAAGACGTCTGAAAGCCTCTTTACCGTGGAACCCAGCCGAAATTGTCAAAGTTGCGGCCAAACTTGGGGATATTTACATTTCCTGGCCCACTGTGGCTGAGGGGGAACGAATATAAAATGTAAAACTAAATTTGCACGTTGCTGGCAGCGGAAGCAGTTTCCTTTACCCCAAAAACTGCTTAAGAAGCCTCGGAGGATGCGTTGCCAGGACACCTTTACCTCCGCTATTAGCCCAGAGCGACTCTGAAAGAAATAAGGACTTAACAATCTTGACAACTACTTTCCGGTGCAATTTCCACCGTAGATAAATTGAAGCAGACCTGGGAGCTGAAAGCTGGAAGCTGAAAACTGAGAGCTGCAAACTGAAAACTGAATGCTGAAAACTGCTCAAAAAATGTGTATCTGTATCTGTATCTGTGTGTGCTGAAATGGGTAATAACCCACTGTTTCTCGTTTTGATTCCTGCCTCATCACTTTTCATTGCTGAGATTCAGAGAGAGGGGTTAGCAAAGCCAAACACAATTGCCATCAGCGAGCGGGACATGAAGCGGAAGCTAACTTGAAGCCGGCACGAAAGTGCATTTGCCACCCAGCTACCAACTCCCACCTCCGGAATCCCATAAAAAGCCATCCCAGAGATAGTTGACTCGATATCGGGCAGAGCCATCGCCGCAGCTGTGGCAGCAGCGCCAGTTTCCGTCCGAAAGCAGGAATTTACTTGACATTTTCATTAGTGCCTGCACAGCCACAAAACACTTTGCCAGTCTGGCGGCAAAGGAGGAGCAGCCACTGCCACTGGGATTGGGAAGCTGGGAGCTGGGAAGCTGGGTGAGACTCGGAGCTGGGAACAGGCATCAGGCAGCCAAAGGACTTTGACAGAGGACTCACTCAAGGCTGCGTTTTGCCTGCGGTTTCAGGCAGTAAAAAAAAGGCAAGGATTGCCGCCAACACAGCTCATATAGGAACAGTGGTAACAGGTCTTTGATTTAATATTTTACCAGCTTTATAACAGCTTTATAAATATAAAAAGAATATTAAAAAAGAATTATATATAGAATAATTAATAGAACAGCTTTATAAATATAAAAAGAATATTTAAAAAGAATTATATACAAATGGTTAATAGAAAGCATGGCCTACTTTTGGGGAATCTTTGATTATAATATGTCTAAATAATTATAAATAACTATGGTTAGTTGATTCCTTTCAACTCCTTAGATCTTACTCCATTTTATAATAGTAATAAGTTGCTTAAGATACTTGTACTAATAATATAAACATCTTACTCGAGTTTAAATAGAAACAAGTACCTTAAGCAACTTGTTTCTATTAAAAACTCAAGTTAGGTTGCTTAAGGTACTTGTTTCTATTAAAAACTGGAGTAAGATGTTTGTATTATTATTAGAAATTATGACTTTTCCTGGTAAGACTTCGACAGCTCTTCCCGAATTGCCCCATTAATTCCCGTTCTTGGCCAACTATAAGCCTGTTAATTGAGATTTCCACTGCACGTCTAGAATGTGGCCAATACCCCGCCCTTGGTATGGCCTCTACTGAGCCCACAGATCACGCACATAAACCCCATTTGGAATGACTTAGTTCTGGGGGTTTGGCAGCCGCAGGAAAACATTCCCGGCCCACGTCGACAGTTGTCACTGGGAGAGGGTGTGGGTTCTGGCCGGGATGGGGTTGCGGGATGGATGGCGAGTCCGATAGAGAGCTCTCATCTTGATTTTGCACTGGGTCCGGACCGAGCTCCTTGTGCGCTCGTGCCTAATGTTGTGGGAAATTGCATTAATTATTCTATTAGCAGCGTAATTCGTTCTTAATTGCATGATAAACTTTATTGCCTTTTAGGAGGATTGCGAGCATAAGTATAAGTGTATATGGCAGGGCCACCCTGTCCTGCGGGAAGGACTCTTGGCATTCGATGAAATGTGGCGCATAAGTAGAAATTTATTTCGCTTAAGTGGACATCTTAGCTGGAGTGTGGGACTTAGGGCTGCCAGCGGCTACCTCTGCTGGCCAGAGATAGTGGTCCCGGTTAAGGCCCTGTAAGAACTGGCTAACTTGCTTAGCAACTTTAGCTTGGCCGCCTCAAGACGACTGTTTACGCCGACTCTGATTAGCCGCGATTTTGAACAGCACTCGAGGCGATCGAGGTGCATCGCTGGAAATCTATCGGCGGGCTGTTCAGTTCAGGTGAGTTATCTAAGCGAAATCCAATTAAGCTTTATCGCCTCAAATTAATCAGGGCGGAACAGCCGGACACAATGGCTGGGCAAACAGAATCGTTCTTAAGTCAACACTAATCAAGTCGCAAAACCAAATGAACTTATCGATCTCCGGGCGGAACAGGCAGGGCACCAGTGCAGTATAGCCTCCAAAAGACTCCCATTTGCAGATAAGCCCCTCGAGAGGGCAGCACTCCAACTGAATTCGAATTTCCAGCGATCAAAGCGAGTGATTTGTTTGTTTGATTTTCGATTTTCTACCCCGCGAGCCCGTGTTTGTTTAGGCCACGAACACGAGCCGGCTCTCCGTTTTTAACCAATATTTACAGTCCCCCGGCTCTCCATCTGCCACAGCCACAGCCGCATCTACATCCAGGTCCACCAGGAGTCCTCGCTCTCTCTGGACTCTGGACTCTGCATGCAATTAATTTAATTATGTGGTCATATCAAACTATCCTTTGGTCAGCCGGCCTCTGGCCCCTGGCCCCTCGCCGCCCAAATGAGTTGCTTTTAGCGGAAAATGTTTGAAATTCTGAAATTGAGTTGAGTCCGCTCTATAGTTTAACCACATTTTCTGCCGGCCCATTGATGAAATTTGCGAAACTACAAAATTGTGGTAAACTCCCATTGAAAGCCCCAAGTGGGGGCTCGGGCGGGAGCCGTAGTTATGCGGAGAGCGCGGTGGCATTTCCCATTTTTACCATAAATTGTGTTTTAATATTTCTAATAGTATTATAAACAAAATGCATAGGAGGAAATTGAAACTAGTTTATTGTATTGTCTTTAGATTTGTGAAACAATGTTATCTTTCACACAAAATATCAAATAGGAAAGCTTCAATCGAGTGTAGTTATTGACTCCAGATACCCGGTATCCAAAGCATTCTGGGTTAAATATAAAATCATATATTATATATTATATATATTTTATTATTATATATTATATATTTTAATTCACTTAGTCTCACTGGGAACTAAGAACTTTTTGAGGCACACCAAAAAATAGATAAATATTGCTAGGAACATGTTGAGCAACACCCATAGTTGCTGTCAACACAAATGTAGAGGTTGCAGAAGTTTAGTATATACAGAAACTTTTTTAATAACTCTCTCGAAACCAGATGTGTGTAAATTTGTTTTTTAATTTAATATAGTTATTTATTAATAGTTAAATAACTTAATTTATATGCGTATTGCTTTACACTTGCTTATTCAGTACAAAATCGAATTTAAAGTATACAAAGGTCTACTTTTTATATTAAAATAACCAAATTTCCGAGACATTCGTCTTTAAAAAATTTCCTAGTTTAATATTGAGGACTTTATACATTTTATATACATTTTTATATAAATTTTCTAGATATACAGAAACCGATATAAATGTGAGAATAATTCTAAAATTATCAAAAAATTAGTAAAGAAATTCGGTATAGGATTTGATTTTGGATGACTTAATATTTTTTATTATATTATAACACGTCCTCATCGATTTCTATGTCTGCTTATAAGATCCCTCCTAGTAATATCACTTCCCAGATTAATATACTTTAATATATTTGGCCTGTATTTATACCTTTGCTTATTACCTGATTAAATAGCCCTTGGTAGTTAATAATTATACAAATTATTACAAAATATTTCAGATTCTAAGCCCTTTATAATGCCCTCCTCCATGTGTTTATTTGCCTTACTTTTGTGGACCATTGAGAAGTAAACCATTATTGAAATGGGCAAATAAGGCGGACAAATTACGCAAGGTACTCCGGCACAGGTGTGGGAGTGGGTGTGGCTCACGGTCTTTTTTTGCGGACTCCCAGACGAGACCGAGACCTCGATGGCAGGGCAAACAAAGTCAAGTGCTGGCACATGGCAACCGGGGAGAAGGCCGGGTCAACGGGCCACTTTTGGCTAAGGCGAGGGGTCCATATTTGCATGGGAGATAAGCGGCGCAGATACCAAGTATCTGAGCAGCTGAGTATCTGAGTATCTGAGTACCTTTTTAATTAGGGATTTGTCCGAGCGGCGAATCGAGGCGACAATGTCAAGCATCAAAGACAACAGGCAAACAGGCAAACAAGGCCGATATCGATGGCCTATCGGTCTATCGATCGCGATAAGCAAACACACACTCGTCAGTCGATGTTCGGCGGCATCCACAAAGGGGGAACACAATTTGCCGAGTTGTGGACACTCCGGCGACTCCATTTTGGTCTCCGATCTCTCCGGGTTTCATTGTCAAGCCACCAAAGTCGGGCTCCTTATCGCCGGCGAAATTTACAAATCGATATCGTGTTCGGAGCGAGCTTTGAAGGTGCCGTCAATCACACTGCCACATCCGATTCGCCAGATACAGATACAGTGCCATCGAATTTATCTATTGATTTGAGTTTGAGTCTGAGTCTGAGGTTGAGTCTGTGGTTGAGTCTGAGTCGAGCGGGGGCGGTGGTATCAGTTAAATCAATTAAGGCTTTCAAGTGGAAGTTTTGCCGATCGCAACACGCTTACCCGTGTCACTGGAACTGGAACTGAAACACGGTCCGGGTCGGGGTACGGGTCCGGGTATGGGTCTGGGTCCGGGTCCGGGGTGTGTGCATCACCACCCACTGCCACCCTCCTTCAATTACCTCGAGTGGTAAATGTGGTTATTCCATTTAATCATGAGGTGCGACTGCTCCAACAAAGCCCGTACATTGTTTGGCTAATGTCCCACTCCCCGCCACTTCTTCGACTAATTGAAGTGCGATTCCGGACCAAGGTTAGAGCCTAAGTGCACCTATATCGGTTGGAGTTTGGATCGGATTCCCTAGGATTTCTCAAGAATTCATATAATAACCACTCTTAATGAGCTTTTCTGAATCCCATTTGCCGGTATGATAGAGAAATTAATATGATTGCTTCACAAGTTAATTGATACTATCTTTATATCGAATCTTGGCTGGTAATTTCTAGATATTTCTGGGAAAACATGGCACTGTATACTTAAATAAATCAAAAATCGATAGAAGGCAGTTTGATGTTTGTTTATAAAAGAACTATAGTACCTTTAATACTGACATGTTTAAATATTTCCTTTGATTACCTAAATTTCGACCTTTTTGATTCTATTTATAAATTTCCTTTGATTACCTTATTTTTGTCAGTGGTGACTAACTCTCTTTATAATCTAAGAGCATTATTTATTAGTTAATATGTAATTCAATTATTTTATGAATTAAATCAGTCTGTGTCCTGTTATAAACTTTATTTTCAGGTTATTATGGAAGATATGATATAATATAAATGCACTATTCATTAGTTAATAAGTAATTCAATTATTTCATGAACTAAATCAGTCTGTGACCTATTATAAACTTTATTTTCATTTTATTATGGAAGATATAATATAATATAAATGCATTATTCATTATTTAATATGTAATTCAAATATTTTATGAATTAAATCAGTCTGTGTCCTGTTATAAACTTCATTTTATTAGGTTATTATGGAATTAAAGAAATAAATATTAACACTTTGGTCTTACAATACAACTTTTCTCTTGTAAGCTGATTTCTGAAATCGAGTAATGCTGCGTATTAAATTTTAAACTCATATATTGTGTATTAAAGATACACAGATTTTAAACTCATATATTACTTATTATACATGTTCTTTAACTTGTAATATAATTAAAATTCCCTATTTGATAATAATATAATAATATTTAATTATAGTAACAGCGACTAGCTCTAAAAATGTGGTAATTACTTTCCTGCGTATACTTAATTTTCCGTAATCTTTTCCACCATTTGCTCGCCATTCTTTCCGCCGCCAAATCCCTGCTTTTGGTTGAAGCAAGTAAATAGCACTTGGAGTACATAATCGCCTACATAAGGGGCCCGGCTCATATATGTATCCGCAAAGAGACTATATATATTTATATATATACCTCTATATTGGGGGAAAAAATAAAGGAAAGCCCTAAACTGGCGCAGGCGCATTGTGAGGGAGCTCTGGCTGATGAGCTCCAATGGCACCGCCAGCCGGGGATATCCCTGCCCCAGCTCCGAGCTCGCAGGACGTCGATACTTGAGCCAGGCGAATGGCAGCCCGCCAGTGGCACACACATCCTGGCCGCAGGATAATACCGAAGCTCCCTAATCGGGCATTCGAATTGGTTGGCCGGCAGCCAGCGCCTGTAAATACTTCTGTACATAAGCCCTATGTGGGGACGATGTCCTGGCCCTGTCGGGCGTATCCTTGAGTGCTCAAGTGGGCTGATAAGCCAGGCAGCTAGCAGGACCACCCAGCTGAGGACGCCCCTGCAACGAGCGGAGCTGAGCGGAAATGTCAAGTTGACGCTCTCGCCGGAAGTGCTCAGTGCTCAGTGCTCAGAGCCGAGAGCCGGGAGATAGAGGCAGGACAATGCCAGCCAGCACGCCGTATCCTTGAAGGCATTACCCAGTCCCGGGCTCGGGCGCTGAAAAAAGGGGCTGCGATGCGTTTAATCAACAATAAAATCAGAAATCAAAAACTTAATGAATGTCCTTTTGTCATTACGCCGACAATGACACCGAAGGACGCTTGGCTCGGGCCCGGGGTGGCTGGCTGCTGATGCTGATGACGGGTAGTTACAGCATCCGTGTCCCTGCCGTGTCCGCATCCGTCCCAGTCCGCACTGGTGCCAGTGTCCGGATGATGGCTGCGATGATGCTGATGGGGCAATGACGGCAACGAGGGCTCTTAGCGCGGCTGATGGCCGCCACATTCCGTAATAGCGCTAACAGGAAGGGTCCAGGACCCACTGTCCACTCCCCTCTCCCTTCTACCCTCTCTCAGTATGGAGACCGCCAAACGCTTAAAGTTAAATCACTTGGCCACACGTTATAGAGCCCTGCAGTGGCCTCTGCAAAAAACCTTTTTAAAATCTTTTAAAGATATAAATATTTCACAGATGGGCCAGAAAATATTTGTGGTTAAATTTAAATATATAGCTATTGAGTTTTTTATATCTTTATGCTAGTATAAGTATGGGAAAATTAGCTAGAATATTATTATATAATTAGTTGGCATAGAATATCATATCTGAGAATAGAATAGAATATATATCTGAGCCAGTTTTATTCAGTGTTTGTGGAGAGAGTATTTATTACTTTGTATTTTATATTTTTTTAATTTTTTCACCATGATAGCTATTTACATAATATTCTCCAATATGTTTAAACATTAAGAATACCTCCTTTTATCTCAAACAAATTCAGTTTTCGGTTCAGTGTGGGGCGCGGCGAAAAATTCAAAAGTTCAAACTGAGCCCTGGGCACACGGGGCTCGCCGAGCGCCAAACTCAGGCTTTAATAGAATTATTGATTTTCCGCGTTTCCAGAGGAGATCTCCTGCCCCTCCCCCTGCCCCTGCCTCACTCCTCCTGTACACCCACTCCCAAATACACACACACACACACGCACAGCATGTGCAGGTCTTTTTTGGCCCAGCAATGTCGCGTTCTTGCTTATTTTAATATTTCGCCGCACAAGGTGGCCATGTTAGATGCGGGGGCAGCGGAGTTTGTGATGAGTTGGCTAACAGTAAATATAATTTACGTTCGCAGAATGGGCGGCCAGCCACTCAGACACATGGGTTTATTTTGGGCCCTCTGGAAAATGTTGCAGCGCGCTCGGTGCCCCAAAAGATGTCATCGAACCGGAAATTCGAATGTGCTCAAAAGGCGGGGAAAACTCATAAGGAAAACTCATTGCAGAAAAGTTGTAAAAAAATATTACATGTTTTACATTACATACATAAATAATCTATACTTAAAAGATATAGTTATATTGAAAGGATAGGTATGGTATATGCAATTTTATTCATTTAAATAGTTTGCAATGATGGCAAGACTAAGCATTCGATATTCTTATGCTTTACTTATAAATATATAACTTTTATTAAGCACAGTTAAATAAAATTTTTGTATTTATATTATATTTACTTATAGAGTAGCATAAAAAATGGGAAAGCTTAGCTTAATTATTAGTTAATGATTATTAACTCTGCTTACATTTTATGGCATTGGTGGAAATAACAAATATTAAATAAATGCTTCATTAAATAAATTATAATGGGTTTTAAACAACAACAACAATATAAGAGGAAAAAGGGAGTTTAATGCAGTTTGGAATATGAATTGTATTTATATCTAAACTTATATTTATTTATTATTATATATACTTACATTTGTTCCATAATTTAGGCGAATGTATTTGATTTAGAGAGGTTACAACTTAAAATATTATTTAAACATCTTTTTGTGTTTTTATTTATTAAGATATCAAGTTAATTGAAGTTCTATTTTTTCTCTTCTATAACTATAACATTAAAATGAAGCCTAGAATTAGTACTTTTAATTTCTGTGAAAAGTTTTGAATAAAATTGTGAATAAAATTGAAATAAGGCTAAACCGAGAGCTTGCTAGAATTGATATTTATTTATTAATGATGATTAAATGACTTAATTTTAATGTAAATGACTATGATTTTATTTTAGACACTACATATTTTTTATAATTTTGCGCGTCTATCTCTTTCTTCTTTTTATTGTCAAGTGAAGTTGGCCGCACTTCCTAAGATATTTAATTTGTTATCGATACTTACTATTAAGTATTATTATATTTATAACAAATACACACTAGATTACATTATATATCAATATGTTAACACTTACTAAAAATACATATGTTTAAAATAAAATGATTATGGTTTGATATTTATAAAGCTGATTAAAGTTACTATGGATTAAAGAAATCTGTTTCTGTAACAATTTAAACGAATTTAACATTACAAAATGGAGTTTATTGCTCATTTAAAAGAAGAATTGTTAAATTAATATATATCTATATATTTATTTAATATATATATTTCTATATTTTTTGTTTCTTGGACACCATTGAAAAACGTACGAAACTTTGAGCTGAAAACCAGGACGATGAATATTGACATTAAATTTAGCTTCAAAATTATAAACTTTATCAACTTTAATTCCATTTTTGTAAAGGAAAACCAGTTTAGTTTATTTATAACTTAAATATCCCTCCAAGACCTCATACATTA
This sequence comes from Drosophila pectinifera, assembly GCA_008042775.1. NCBI lineage: Eukaryota > Metazoa > Arthropoda > Insecta > Diptera > Drosophilidae > Drosophila > Drosophila pectinifera. The sequence goes on along the minus strand of VNKC01001804.1, from coordinate 67,144 downwards.
TCCTTTCTAAGCATTTTCCTGAACATTATATTTCGCAGTTGGGTTGTTAACTTGACTTATGCTGGGGAATTAATTAAGTTTCCCTATTCAGAAGCTGGAATTACACGCCACATGGAAATGTATTTGTGTGCCACATAAAAGGATGCCCCTCTGTGTCAAGTTGTGTGTGTGGGTGTGGGTGTGTGAGTGCGGGCTTCTATCTAAAATGCTAAGAGCAGCAAAGATGTTGAGCCCCGAAATTTCGTAAAGCTCCGCAAATAACGGCGACGTCGGAAGGAGAGGAAGAGCCAGGAAGGCCAGGGTAGTGGTGGGGGTAGGGAGGGAGAACTGGAGTGGGAGGCGATAAAACCGCAGTCTCGGAGCAACGGGAAAAGAATATAGGAAATAAGAACAAGATGAAGTCGCCGAAGCAAAGCGCTCGCTTAGCCAATCAGCGAGCGGCGGGGGCGGAGTCTATCCCGAACTGGTTTGCCGGCGCTTTTTATGTTGATTTCGTTTCGTGTTTTTCCTCTTTTTTCCGTATCTCGTATTCTTTGGCGTTTTTCGCCTGCGTTTACGCTTTGCTCATCTCTCTTTGCTCTAATTTTTTCGATGGGTTATCTCGCTCTGGCACGAGGCCATTGGAGCGACAGAGAGAGAGCGAGCAGGCGACTGGGCCTGTGTGTTTGTGTGAGTGTGTGTAGTGCGAGAGAGCAGCCGAGCGAGGGAGAGCGCTATAAGTGAGCGAGGGAGAGAGAGAGAGCACTTGAGAGGGAGAAAGGGAGAGCTTGCGCATTGGGGAAGTGGAGAAGAAAGAAAAAGGGATAAAGGTATATGGACATAATATAAAGATTATTTCGAGGATTATCCACCGGGAGTTTTTGGGTTTTTAGATTATGTAATAGTAGGTGATTTTTTAAGGGTTTTTATAAATTTTTTAACACTTAATGGAGATTCTTTAAGTAGAATGGGATTATAGTCTCCTATTTCCGGTAAATGTGTTTTGTTTTGCCTCTCCTAACTTTCTTTATAATTATAAGGTAGTAATAAGGTCTTTTTAAGAGTAAGCACTTGTTTTGCTGGTATTTTCGGAAGGGATACCACGTCCTAAGATCATTATGTATTACCCCACTGTAACTCCACCCAGTTTTGTGTTTTTTCGTTCTCCTAGCAGCAGTGTATATAGAAATCCTATTTACCAGTTACTCGAACGCGGTTGGCTAAATCCTGTCGCCCGGACACCTAATCACATGTAATGCGCGCGCATTATCTGCGCTCTTATCTCCTGTCTTCCGGGGGAAGCCACAGCCACAGCCTCGTCCCCTCGTCCCCACTGTTCGCCTCTTCTCTACGAAATCCACTTCGTGTGCGATTTGCCGAGTGCGAACCGAAGGCCGTCGCCATTCACCGTTGACGGAGGTGCCAAGTACCGAGTGGGTGTCGCCACTCCCCCTCCTCGAGGGGAATAAGCACGATTTACTCTTTCATCCCGAATACCCGAATACCCAGTTGCCGCACCGCTCGCACTCGCACCTGCTTAGCCTACGCCCACGCCCACTCTACACGGTGTAGGGATGTGTGTGTTGGTGTTCGGCCCCTGTGTGTGTGGCATAATTCCACCCGAATTTGCAGCAAATCCATTGAGTTTCGCCACAGCGCACAAAAAATAAAAGAAAACGCGCAGCCGAGCGGCATGAGGTGGCTTGGCTTGGCGGGGTGGGGGCAACGCCAGCGAGCGACGACGACAAGTGCAATTCTGCGCCGGAACAGGTTTGTCCGATGTCAGTGTGCGTGCGAGGGAGAGCCGCTCTCTGGCTCTCCCGAAACGCTGCTCTCGCCTCGCTCTCTGCCCCTGTGTGTGTGCTTTGTTTTGGTCGCACACCAACGCACACAAGCAGTCCAGCTAGCTGGCCTCACTCACCAGCATGGAATTTCGTAGTATTTCTACTGCCTTTTGGAATCCCATTCTTTGAGGTAATAAAAACTAGAGTTCTGGAGTTTCGGTATCTAATTCTTATTGCTTCGATTTCTTTATAGGGAATTTTTGAATAGAAATATAACCATTTATACTTGCCGACTGGAAAACATATGTTTAAGGGTTGATAGGTTGATAGGTTGAGGGTTTTATGATGATGAAATGAACAATTCCTGGAATAGGACCATAAAGCTCCAAGCTGCATGATTAAATATTTGGGGTATTGTACCCCAAAAGTGACTAATTATTTAAAAATTTACCTTCGCCGAATTCGGTAGTTATAGTTTAAATTTTTCTTGTCTTGGTAAATACTAAGTAATTGCCTTTATAAAGCTTGTTCTAAATGAATTCATTGGATTCACAAACAAAATAAATAGAAACTTGGAAGAGGGAAAGTGTAATCGAACAAGGTATTATTACTCTACGCCGACGGATCCAGGATAATCTGGGAGTAGGAGCTGGAATATTCCCTGAAAGCCGGCCAGAATATGCGACAGCTTCTTAGGGTACAGTCTCCTCAGTCCGAACTAGGACTCATTACCCTTTTCAAAAAGAAAGGAGGTTAGGATTGGTTAGAAAAAGTGATCATTGCAAATTAATTACTTACCAGTCTGATTTTCCTTTTCCTATTGAGCTATATACTTCATAATTTCTATAATTTGATAGACTAAATTCGAATTTTAAATTAGATTCTATTAATAGAAGCCACCTAAGAGAAGGGATTACAAATCACGCCTTGCTATCTCTTCTGCTTATCTACTACTATTTTGCACCACCACATAACGCCTTCTCGGCACCCACACATGCACACCCAAGAGAGCAGTTCTCTCGTTCTCACTCTCACGCACACCGACAGGCCTGCAAATGGAGCCGTGGGCGAGAGAGAGCCGCCTGAAGAGGGTTGGGGGAGACGAGGGCCCAGCCGAAGGCGAGAACGAGACCGAGTGCCGGCACCGGCAACATCGACTGCGACGCCGGCAGCGCGCGGCAGGCGAATGTGCGAAGGCGAAAGAATGCCGTCAGTTGTCTCGCAACTTGAGCTGTGAGAGGATGTCCAGACGCGTCCGCTCAGCAGTCATCAGTTAGTCACCAGCCAGTCACCACTAGCGAGCAGATCGATCTATTAGGGGAAAGGACTCTGCCTAAAGTCACAAAGCCACGCCGCCACACAGCCAGTTAGCCAGTTAGTCCTCCGATCTGGCCTGAACGCTCCGCTGGACTTGCTTGGGACCCATTGGACACGCCGCCAGTCCTGGTGACGCAGCGACGCGATCAGCTCCCGATTTCATGGCACTAATGATGTCGCGTCGCCCCCAACAACACCTACTCGAACTCCCGCAAATGCAACTGCCACTGGCGTCATCGAATCCGTCACCGTTCCAGCAGAAAACGCGCGTTTCGCCTTTGCCTTTACCCCCGCGTGTGTGCGGTTGCGCGAGTGTGTGTGCGTGTGTCTAATTTGCGCCCAGAAAACACAAAACAAAAAAAAAAAAATAATAATAAATATTTACGTACAGAAGAGGAAAAATCACTGAAATCGCAATCGGGCGAGAGCTCCCTTCCTTATCGCGGTCGCAAATTGCAAGTAAATCAAATAAATCACAGCGAACCATCCCGAATTGCAATTAATGCCAAAGCGCCTGCATCTGGCCATAAAAGAACGAAATACGCCAACTGCCGCCTCAGTGATTAGAGCCTTGAGTTGCCGGCGAGATGGACTTCCAGAGCGCCATGGAGACCTTCGCCGAGGCGTGGGTGGCGGCCAAGACCGGCCAGCAGGTGAGTCCTCCGCCCTTGTACCGTTAAGATCTCTGGATTCTGCAGGTCCAGCCCTGGGAGTAGGTGCGATCTGCACTGCTTTGCCGGCGGCAGTTCACAGTTATTAGTCAGAGATCGCACAGTCGCGGTCATTCTTATAGCACTCATAATGCGAGTACATTTTTAAGGGATTTAATGGGTTATATTCACTGCCTTTATTTTCTGCCCAAACTTTACTGCTTTTACTTCATATCTCTGCAATTAGCTATAAAACTGGGTTATCCAAACATGCTATACTTTCCTGACCTCTGCTGTGTGGCACAACTCCCCCAAGCCCCGCTCCCGAGTGAATCAGTTGAAGGCAAACATATGGCCCGGCGATGTTGATAAGGTCTGGGGTGTAGATATGCGCTCGTTTCGCTATTTATGCAGATTAAGATAATCCTTATCGGCCGAGATTTTCGAGATCGGTGCGGCGATAAGCCCACTAATTGCATTGTAAAGCCGATCCCCAAACCAGACGGGCTGCTTTTACAGGAGAGAGCAAGATGGAAAGCTTTGCCAGCCAGATAAGATAATCCCGACGGAACTTTGCCAAATGCTGGTAATTTCGGCATAAGGCGGTGACGAGCCTAGATATCGGTGGGTATCTGTACTGGGATGGGGTACTGGTTAAGGGGGAGCAGGGGTTGTCTCTTTGGGGCTTGGGGTTTGCCAGCGCGTCACCTTTTTTATCGCCCCTGTCAGCGATATCGCAATTAATCCAAATAAGTGCGATAAAATTGATTATGAACATGCTGGCGTGATTAGTCCACCTCCGACTCCACCTCCCACTCCTACTCCGACCCAGGCCCAGGCCCACACCCAGGCCCTCCCCGGACACATGTCCACATATCCGAGTGTGTGTGAGCGGGCCGTCGGTTTATTAGCAGACATAATTGATTATGTTGTGTGAGTGTAATTATTATTTATCTGGCACCGAGGTCTGACTTCTGCCTTCTGCCTTCGCGGCGATATCGCCCCGAAATCGGTTACCCGCCGAAGGGGGTGACTAATCCAAGAATTTATGGATCCTACTTTCCAGTGTTGTATATTAAACAAATCTCAATCCGGGGACCCACCGCCATTGTCTTTCAGCCAAAAGAGTTATTGTGCTGAAAGCTCTCGAAAATAACTTCGAATACCCTTCTCCCTAGAGGGAATATCGGGGTTTATAGTTCTATATGGCCGTGATCCAAGTGGGGCTAAGGAACCCATAACTAGCTTAATGGTTCCCAAGACTCTATTAAACCAAGTGGGACTGGAGTCAGCCGTTTTCGATAAACAAAAGCCGAAATTTCTGGAAATATAAGTGGGCCTCTGTCAGATACTTGTATAATTTGGTCACTGGAAAACTCCATGTTCGATTTTGGTTCGGTTCCTGGAACACTATAGCTAGGGCATTCGGGGCTTCGGCTTGGCAACGCTTCATCTTGGCCTTTTTTGTTGTTTCTATTTGGTTTTTGACAGTTTTATGTGTCGACGCATATGCTTAGTGACTGGGATTAAGATAAGACGGCGGGCGCAAGTTGGCCGGGCCAGATTATAAACCAGTATGGCCCGAATGGAATTCTTTGGTAAACCATAACAAATCATTTTCAATAGCGAATCCGATCCTCGCCTTCACCGAACCTGCAACCTAATTATAAAGCATTTAGTTTTATTGTTGTGATAATTTTATTTGGGTTTTTCTCTGTTATTCCTCGGGGGGAGAATATCGAAGTCGCCGAAGTCGGGGCCCAGATAATGCGCGGTGTCTTCGCGCCTGGTTAGATCACCTCGTCAGCCAGATAGGCCGTCTTATAAATTTATAAATTATAAATGGTTCGATTTTGTCTAATCTGAAAGCAGGCAGCAGATAATGGAATATTTATTAATTGAAATCTTCTTCGTGGCTGCTTCCTGCTCACCGCCCTGATCATGGCCAAGACGAGTCATGCGGCCAAGACTAATGGTAATCGGGCCTAATCCGGGCGCGCATCGAATCCCAATCAAATGCATTCTTTGCCCTTCCCACGATTTCGGTTTCGTTAAATTCCGGTAGTCAAATGTCCATTAAATGCCGCTCATAAATGTCCAAACTGTTTGTCATCTTTGTGGCCGTTGTTAGGGCCGCCTTCTTACCAGATTTCCCCTCTCTTCCTTTCAGCTGGCTTTCTTTTCTTCCTTAGGGGTCTAGCACCTCTTTCCCGGAGTTCTTGCCGCATTTATCAGGGCTTAGGCCCCTGAGCCGTCTCTCTCTCACATTTTTAGCATTTCAGTTGACGCTTTCTCAGCGGAGCGAGCGGCTTTTACGGCCCGATTATGCGAACGAGCGATATATATATATATATATATAAGTGGGTATACGCCGCTACAACAAATATCTCGTATTTATTAATTATTCAAAGCCGATTGGATTATAATAATTTATAATGATTATTACCATAAGTCGCCGGACTTGGCCTCAGATTCAGATACAGATTCAGAGTCAGAGTTGACTTTAATCAAACTAAGAGCAAAGGGTAGAGCCTTGGTAGTACTGGGAGAGTACATTGAAAAGCTCTTTAAGTTAATTACACGTTGTCAGTTTCCTCATTTTGGCACTGGCAGAGCGGCCCGAATCAATTCCCCGCCACTATTACTATATTTCGTGATCGGTTTCCGTTTGTTCATGTCTCGGTGCTATTCCCCGGACGGAGTCGGAGTCGTAGTCGGAATCGGAATCGCTTTCAAAGGGGCCGCCAGAGCCAGCGCTCTCCTCAGATAATCAACGAAACGTGTTCGCCTTGTTGAGGTTTCCTTTCTGCACTTATCATAGAACAGCTCTGGGCCGCAGCTAATGACACCTTGATAAAACGATTTGTAAGACATTGCGATAAAAGCGGTTCAGGCTTTGTAGCTTAAGGAAAGCGAACCGAAAGCTGATAAAAAACCCGGCTACAAGAACCCAAAAAAAAAAAAGGCGCAAAACTTCGAATGATAGTGACAACTTTGGGTAATTAATTTGTAGCACCGATCTGGTGCCCCTCGGTGTTTGTCTGGGCATTTGTCACTCAGCTTAATCGGAATGCACGGACTGTGACAAAACACGAGAAACAGAATCGAATTTTATACAATTTACGCATTTGGAGACTCATCTCCAGAGGCCGCCTCCCCCATTGTCACCTTTTTCATTCTTAATTAGTGGATTTAGCTTGTTCGCCGTAGATATACGAGACTGTCTGAAATCGGTCCCCTCAGCAACTATTTTTATATAGACCAAATCCATATGCCGTACTCCTCCCGCGGACATAAATTTCCCAATGTTTTGGGAATTATGACAACCGGACTGAGACAAGTGGAATGAAATGTATATCGTATATCGTGTGTATATATAGGCTGTAGAGGCGTTTCTCTGATTATAAACTTTGGTTCTGATCACGATGACGATGGCGCGGGGCTTACACGCAGGTATTTTCGGTGCTGAAGATTTATTAGTTATCACTAATACGCCCCGTTGAAAATCATAAGCCGCCACAGCAGCCGGCGATTTCTACAAGTCACAGCGACAATCGGCTTCCGAGCATATTTCTTCAAAGCCCGCCAGACAAAATGTCGGTAACCTCGTCTTATTTAAAGTATTAACTGCTAACTAATGTGCGACACATTATAAAGAGCGCGGACTGTATGTCGATGCCGAACAGGTGATCGCCGTAGCCGTCGCCGTAGCTGTCGGAGTCGCCGTCGGAGTCGCCATCGCAGTGAGTAAGCGGCGATCATGCCTGGCATCGACAAAAGGGATTATATTTCCTAAGCGGGCCCAACAAAATGCGGCCAAAGCTGGAGCGGCCGGAGCGGCGGAGCATCTGGAAGCGTTTTTAATGCGACGCTGCTGTCGCTGCTGCCGCTGCCGCTGCTGCTTTTGCTCGACGACGATCGCTGAGCTGCTTACCTAAATCCGGCTTAAGATCCAACACACAAAATTAATGTCGTTGAAAAACACAGCAAAAGTCACACATTAACAGCGACGGCCGCGGATCGCGGGCTCTCTGGTGTCCCAGGAAGTGGCCATCGCCCATCTCTGTCTACCCCTTCCCGTGGCTAATGGCTAATGGCGAGAGGAAATGCTCGGTGTGTGTGGACATCTTACAGGGGATTAGTTTGAATTTGCAGCGCAAAGCGGAATGCGGGAAAATAAGCCACTCGCTCTCGGCCCCGCTCGCCCCAAATCGATTCAAATTACCAGCGATTTATCGGCGATCGGTCTCCGGCTACTGCGATCGCCTAATCCACTTATCAGTCTGGAATCTGGCTTGTTTGCGAACTTCCTTTGTGGCTCTCTCGGTCTGCGCTTTCAGCAGTTTAATCGGAGGCGGAAAGGGGCCGCCATCTATAATCATCGTACACGCAATCTGAAATGCACTCATTTTCAATTGCCTTGCTTCAATTGCGCACTTGGTCACACTAAAGCAACGGGTTTTTAACGAAATGTATAATAAACAATGGCTGAGAACAATACATACAGGTAGATTCGTGCCCCTATCTAATAAGTATACATTATATTATCTCAACACAATTTTATAGCTCTTCAAGATTTTTATTAGGTGCTTGTTACATTTTTACTTTTGGTCACACTGATACGACAATAGGAACACAACAACAAAAATTAGAAATAACAATGATTACCAACGATACATCCAGAAAGATTCGTATACAACAATTTATTATGTCTAAACAATTTGTAGCTTTTAAAGATTTTTATTAAGCCCTTGTTACATTTGTATCTTTGGTCACACTGATACGACGCGCTTTAAATAAAACATTAAATTAACAATGATTAACAACGATACATCCAGAAAGTTTTGTATCCATATCTAAAACGTAATGAATATATTACATTTGTTACATTTGTAGTTATTCTCTGAAGTATCTTTGATAGTTCTGGTTTCATTTGCACATTTTGGTCACACTAAAATAGCGAATTTTTATGAATTACTTATGATTGGTATAATGATATATGCAGTCACATTCGAATCCACATTAAAAAGACTCTATTTAATTATCTTTATTCAATTTTGTAACTCTTAAAGATCTTAGATAGACCTGGTTTCATTTGGATACTTGGTCACACTAAAAACTGAATTTTACTGAATAACTTATGATTGGTATAATGATGCATACAGCCACATTCGAAAGCACATAAAAAACCACAGCATTTGATAATCTTACTTAAGTTGTTTAACTCTTAAGGATCATAGATATACCTGGTTTTATTTGTACATTTTATCACAATAAAACATATTTTAATTTAATATATTTTAAGCTGCAATCTTGATACTATTTAGACTCTTGGAAATTTAGTTCTAATTTCTCAATCCTTAATTTTTTATAATTTCAATCGAAATGTGTATCTTAATGTGCAACCTTAGCCATCTATCAGTCTTCCTGCAATGCACCTCTCCCAATCCCCTAGCCATTCCCTTTGTGGCTCTCGAAAATCGAATGACATTTTCATAATTCATAATCGGGGTAGTAAAGGGGCCGCAATTGAGTCGCCCGCAAGATGATAAATCGATCATTAACCAATTTAATCTATATAATGGGGGTGACCAGCCGCCTTTTATCCAAATCTAATCAATTTCACCAATTCCACTGCCCCCCGAGCGAGGCCCTGAACACACATATACCTCGAACATGTATATCTAAAAATCTAGCTCTGTAATTAGTGTGCTGGCCGTTTATCGGCGGCCTTCTGGACTGGACAGTTGGAGGCCCGAGCCCAAAGCCAAAGCCTGACCAGCGTTGTACCAAATGCCCCGACACTGTCGCCGGGTTAATCTAATCGCACGGGTCTCCGGGAATTATGCGTTCACATCGGAAGATAACCGCCGCACAAGCCCAAGAACTGAGTTCGATAAATTCCCCATGTTATCATAACGAAGCGCCCCCAATTTCCAGTGGGTGCGCGGTTTAAAGTAAACAGAATTTGATTGATTAGACACACAATTAAGTCAATCGCATTACGGCGGTAAGGAAAATAATGAAGTAAACAGGGGGGACCGGACCGGACCAGCTGCATCCCTGGGGGGTCAGAGGTGAGTGCTGACCCGGCTTGCGTGCTTGACACTAACCCCAAAAAAACAAATCAATTCCTGTGCAAATTGAAAGCCCTCAGGTGGGAAGTGGGCGGTGGGTCGTAGGCGGTGGGAGGTGGGCTGAGGGCGGTGGGCGGTATGGGCTGGGCTGCTCGCATGTCTGGCAACGGTAGCCGCTTATCGGTGTCATCGTATTTTGTCCCCACACGAGGGATGCGACGGCTAAACTTTGCGTGTTAGCCAGGCCTAATCCAGCGCTGTTAGTGGCTGCAGTTATAGCACGGCAGGTAATGTGAATGTCAGCTAATCTGCCAGCAAATTACACAGACACTAATTAGAGAGAGCGAGCGTTCCAAGGGGGGGCTGCCCCCAGCAGCAGCAGGAAGTTGTCAGGCAGTCAGGCAGTCATCCAGTCAGTCACTCAATCACTGCCTCAGTCAGTCGCCCATTCACTGGGTCTCCTATAAAACCCCGAGGGCCCCGAGCAGATCATGGAAATACGCTTATGTCGGATTATCCCATAATTTATGTTCCCCGAGCCCCGGCCAGACAATGGATTTGCCTCTGCAGCTCGCAGAGCAGCGCTCACCTAATTGCCACGATCATCAGGCGGAGCATATATACTATACTATGTGTGCTCCGTGTGGAAAGGAGGCTAATGACAATGGCCAGAGGAGCGGCAGGGCAGATGACAAAACAGAAATTGTGTCATTCGATTGCAGGATCCGCTGGCACTAAAAAGAAGTAGGGAAGCGGCCACCGGAAGCGCAGTCGAGTCGGGGAAGTGATCACATGGGCGACTGTGCTGGTGCTGGTTTGCGAGTGTGTGTGGGTTAACCCATTGTGCCAAGGAGGAAAAAACGAGCGGGAAGTGAGCGAGCCGAGGAAAAGTCAGAGAGGAAAAAAACAACAGCAGCAGCCGGACTACCGGTCAAAAGGGAACAGGAACCGGAGGGCAGAATAGAAACTGGAACTGGCAACAGCGAACGGAACGGAAAAAACGGCTAGAAGACACAGACAGACAGACACACAACCACCGAAGGTCCCCCACGTGCAATTAATAAAAACGCTCGCTCGCTCGCTGGCGGAGAGGAAAGACTGGCGGAGGGGAGGGCGATCCCCGTTGCCATGGCAGAGCAAACAGGTGAGGGTGACAGGGACCAGGGACCAGGGAGCGATAGCTATGGCGGTCCTAGACAACTTCGGGAACAGCTGAAATAATACCAGGGCCATGCAAAAGATACGTATCTGTATCTGATGAAAGCGGCTTCGGCAACACTAATTAACGAAAAAGCCGTCAACTGATCGATATTCCCACTAAGCGGTCTCCTGAAGAGTCTTGAGATTGCGATCACATAGTTAAAACTAGTAAATTGGGAATTTAAAATCATTTAAACATAACCATAACCATTATTTTTATCTGGAGAATTTTATTTACATTATTACAGCATTAAAACTGTGATCGTAGTCCCTCGAAATGGGTTATTTTACAAGTTTCCTTTTATCTTAAGGATATTATTTAATATAGAACTTAAACTATGATCGTAGTCCTTCAGAATGGTTTGTCTTACAAGTGTTTCTTTTATCTAAAGGATATTATTTAATATAGAACATAAACTGTGATCTTAGTCCCTTGGAATGGTTTATTTTACAAGTGTTTCTTTTATGTAAAGGATATTATTTAATGCAGCATTTAAACTGTGACTACGAGTCCCTCGAAATCGTTTATTTTATAAGTGTTTCTTTTATCTTTTTAATTATTTATTTAATATAGAACTAAAACTGTGTTCGTAGTCCTTCAGAATGGTTTATCTTACACTTGTTTCTGGTTATCCAAAGGATTTTACTTAATACAGCATTTAAATTGTGATCCCTTGGAATGGTTTATTTTACAAGTGTTTCTTTCATCTAGAGAATATTATTTAATATAGAACTTAAACTGTGATCATAGTCCTTCAGTCCTTCCTATCTTATAAGTGTTTCGGGTTCAGATATCTTTTTTTGGTTATCAAGACTTAAACTTAAACTGAAAGTACTTTATACTATACCTTATCTTAACTTAAATTCAAAGCTGTTTGGATAAATGTATTGGATAAAAGTAAACTAAAATAACTAGTGTTGTGCACTTAAGACTATCAAACTTTTAACTTCCTTTTGAGCCGCTAAACAGTGCTTCAAGGATCACTAGGATCTGCAACAAAGTCCTGAGACTGATATGGAAACTGTCTCTTAGTAGCAGCAGTTTTGAGTCTTTTTAGTGCAGATTCCTGTGGGCCACAAAGACACACCTTTCAGAATAGGTTCCGCTGGCGCAGATTCTCCGAAATACTTATATTTCCCAGAGAGCACTTCCTGTTTGGCGATTTTCCGATTTTCGGGCCTGGCAGAACGGTTTCCGCTTAAAAATAAAGACATATTCGAGCGTTTAGAGCGAACGGAGAGTGTCGCCAAATACGGTTTGGGGCCGGAGAGGTGAATATATTTGGAAAACACATTTTTCTGCGGGCGGACTCGTAAAGTTCGAGTGCCTGGCCCTCGGCCGGGGGGCGGGGGGCAGGGAGGCCCATAAACTTACATAGTTGGGCCTGTTTAAAATGCGCTTAATAGTTCCAACATGTGGCGTGGAGAGACAATTAGGCAATAAAATTAATTCACACCAAGAAAAGCATTAAAGGCGACGCCAGACGCAGACGGTGCAAGGTGCCTTGCTTGCCACAATTCGCCATCCTCTGTTCGCGTTTGCGTTTGCCGGAGTTGCCACTCGGCCATGCAACATTTTCGCACGCATAACTCGGAATTGCAGCTCCATGGTGGCGCGTGTCCGCTGACAGCTCCCTGTGTCACCCGCCGCATTAGGTGCCCCTCTTTAATTGACTTTTTTACGCTTTTTTATGCTTTTTTTTTGCTTTTTTACGCCTGCAAATGGCAGCGGCCATTTGTCTACCAATAATTAAGCCGATCTAGCCGCACAAAAGTTGGCGTCAGCCTGCCAACTGTCATCGAATGCATAAAACCATTATTCGCAAATGGGAAATGCCGGGGAAATGCGTTTTCCCAAGTCCTACGGCTACGGCTGAGTTTATGGGATCAGGAAGTCCGACGTCAGAGAGATCATAAAGCCAAGAACTCTGTGGAGAGAGGCACACCTGGATTTGATGTTTCTTTATAGTTAATTGCATCTAACACTTACTTAATGTCATGTATAATATTCATTAATATATAATTAACCTTCTATGGTCTTAGCTATTAGTTATGGCATTGCTATCACCACTTGTCACCCAATTAGTTGTTGTTTTTCGAGCTCAGCTTGCCCTGTAGATATTTTTATTCATATTCTTAACCGATTTCACCCTTACCCTCAAGACTTTATCCCTTTGGCCACAGCTTCTGGGGATGCTCTATATTGTCCTGGCTCAGCAGCACGTGCTGCTTAAGAAACCAGAATGCAGTTGGCACACGCTTCCTGTCAGACCTCGGGTTTCACTTTCAGGAGCGGACTTCGAGCTGGGGCTGCTCCAGGACCTGCAGAAGTAGGACACTGCTGTTTCCTACACAAACGAGGGTGCTGCTCCGCATCCGATGTGTGCCCTGATATGATAATCTCGCCATCGAGAGCTCGCACCTCATTTGCGGAACAGCAATTGTCTGGAGAGCGGTCTTCCCCCATTGTCGAGTGCTTCCTGTCTCGATGTGGCCATAAAAACGGGAACACTTCCCCGCCAGCTCGAGTCCAAGGTGAGCCTTGGCATGTGTGCTGGAAGCGGAGAGGGGCTGCTCGTCATTTGGCCTCTTATCATTAACGACTTTTGTTCTTTTCTTGTTCTGGGTGTGTATCGCGGGGCTGGGATCTCAGATGCGGGGTTCCCCTGCCCTGCCTGCATCTCCTGCTTGCTCAGGTAAAAGTGAAAGCGGGGGCAAAAGTGACCTAACGCAATGGGAGCAAACATTTTAATTGACCTCGATGGGGGGCTGGGCTGTCCTTTGTCCTGGCTGATCTAATCAGGCTTCGTTACCGCTAACTGTAAAAGCTCACTTGTGTTTTTAGCCACTCCACTCTGCATCCACTTCTCTCCTGTTTGAAGTTTTCACCGTGTTCACATGCTCTCTTCACATCCTGTTTAGAGGACTCTTGGTTTTTGCTTTTTTTCCCAGTTCAGTCCAGTCTGTTTAGGCCAAAGCCACACAAATTAAGTTAACTTCCTGTCTGTCTATGGCTAATAGCAAATTAATAAGAGCTTCCGGTCAATTTGGCTTGCGGTTTTCTGTCGCAATTCCCTTTCCTTGGTCCTGTTTTATGGCTGATTGTCCTGCCGGTGGGTGTGACCCCGACTTGCCGGACCCTGCGACAGCTGTGCGACTTGGACTTTGTCTTGGTCTTGGTCTTGGTCTTGGTCTGGGCTTCTTCACCGCTTCATTCCCGACTTGGCGCCTGCCCTTGACACATATCCTGGCCCTGCCGACCGTGCGCCCCGGGCATCCTTTCCAGTCGACGAGCACCGCTCAGCTGGCTCGACTGCACTGCACTTACATTGCGAATGCACTTTCTGCAATTGTTATCTAAGTAGGGCTCTCGGCTATCAGCGGTTCCCGACGGTTCCCCGACATTTCAGGCCGCTTCCTGTTCAGCCCTCGCTTACAGGACCCGGGCCCCGAGCCCCTCAAGGTGCCACTTGCACTTGGCCAGCAAATGTCAAAGCGAACGCCGACGCAACTGCAACTGCAGTTACAGGAAGAAGCACAGGACGAGCCAAGGGTCCTGCTCGGCACAGCTGTCCAAATTGTGCAATTGAAAGGACCCTTTGTTGGGCTTCCTAGGCGGGATTAGAGCCTCTCGGGATTAGCTGAAAGAGTCAAGTCACTTGGAAGGAAGTTCGGGCTTAAATCCTGAATGAGTTTGCATCGTTAGTCTTGGAATACTTTGACTTAACCCTATTCTTATTCACTTTATGGACAATTAACAGGGGTATAAATGGTATAAATATGCAAAAGCCAGGCAATTAGTTAATAATAATAATAAAGCCATCCAAAGCAGTCTTAATTATGGACCAGAGTATGCTAATATATCTCTGCTTATCCAAGCATTTACTCCGATATCTGCACAGCCACAGCCACAGCCACAGCCCCTCCATTCTGGCCGCAAATTATCTCATCAATTAATCCAGTCTCTATCGCAGAGCATCCACTAACGCCAATTAAAACTCTATATTCCGTACGACCTCCACCATTTCCGATGCAGCTCCGCCCCGGCCGTGCAGCTTTTATCAATTTAGAGCAAGAGGAGCTAGTGGAGGAGCTAGTGGAGGAGCAGGCGGAGGAGCTCGCGGAGGAGCAGACATCATTTACATTTTTATTTATCGAGAGGGGCTACCATTGCTGGGCGCAGACATGGCTGCCGTGGATTCCAGTGGAGTGGAGTGCGGGCCGGGGAGGAGGAGGATGTGTCTATCCAGGGGCCGGCAGTGCTGGGGGATATTTTTCACATTTTTAGCTTAATTGCATTTGGCTGGCCGCACGTTCCGGCCGCTGTGGTGCCTCCGAGAGGCAATTGTTTATCTTGCGCTCGTCTGCGCCGCGTCTCGTCTCGACTCGTCTCGTCTCACGTGCAACTCGGCAGTGGCAAGTGGCAACCTGCAACCAGCAACTGGTATTTTCCTAGCTGTCTTTGCTAATAGACACAGCCACACACACACTGGCACACTCGCACACTCCACACACTCGCACACTCGCACACTTGAAGTGCAGTTTGCAGCTTGCAACACGGCTGCAAAGTCAAACAATCGCCGAGGGGCCGCAGGGAGACCACAGTTCGCCGCAAGTAGGGGGAGTGTGTGTGTGTGTGTGTGTGTTGTGTTCTGTGGCTTGTTAAGTTTAAGATTGTTTGATACAGGGCCCCATTGCCCTGCCCCTGCCCCTGCTCCTACCTGCAACGTGTTGCTGTTACGAGGCTTTCGGCGCTAAGAGACATGTTTTCAATTATGATTGCTGGCGTGTCTTATTAATTACAACCATCGAGCGATAGACGGCATTTAGTCCAGCGTTTAGCAGGGGAGCGGTTAGGGGTGTTATTAGGGTTTAATTGTGCATGGGAACCTTATGGGCCACAAATGGGCTTAACAAAACTTGGCCAAAGGCAATAAAATCAAAGGGAAGTCATGGGATCCTTGCCTGATCATCTGGTAATCTTTTGTATCTCTCAGATACATACACGTGCTCTTGGAGCTGGAGCCCTGGGTCTGTGCAATCTAACTGATTGAGTACAAATGAATCTCAATTAAAGTTAATTCAAAACATGAACCGAGTATTATTTACGCGTTTGACACTCGCTAGAAGTGGTCTCGAATGGCTGGCGCACTCACAGATTGACACACATCTCTGATCGAAGGCGGGGCAGCTTCCAGCTTCCACTGGCCCCGGAGATGGATGGATCATCAGTTCTTCTGCAAGCTGGGAAGACTGGGAATACTGGGTAGACTGAGAACTGGGAGCTGGAAGCTGCGCATATCAACGGCATCAATTAATTTGGTATTCGTGATTCTACTTAACATCGATTGACCCCGACAGATTAGTGAGCGAGGCGAGCGAAATGTTGAACTTTGCTTTCGAGCATTCCTCGGGCTCCAGGGTCTCCAGAGGCACCCCAGTCCCCCAGAGAGGCAACTGTGACGCAAATTGTCAAGCCGCAGTGCGATTATTTACATCTAGAGATATTTGAGTTAATTGAGCGCATATAGGAGCCATTTCGGGGGCGCCTGCGGCTCTGGCCTAATTGGTGCGATTGAATTAAAATCGTTTGCTGCCACTTGATGGCTACACTACCTCGGGGTTCTCCAGCTCTCCACTGGCCACTGGACATCGGCATCTTTCGGTGTCGATTAGGCTCACAGATCACTTGATTGCTTTGCTCTTGGTTCGCTTCGCTTCGCTTAAATGATTGATCAATGGGCCAATTGTCCGCGAGAATCAGTTTAGAATTTGCATGAATCTCGGCATTGATTGATACAAATAAAGAGTGCCTCTGGGGACTCAGCTCTGGGGTTGCATAAGAGCACCCTGAACGAGGCCCAGGTAGCCAAGGATCGGATCGGAGCCTCCCGCTCATTCGGCCGTGACAAAATGTGTCCCCTAAGTCGGCTTCCTCTCCGCCTGTTTACTTCTAACTTTTAACCTATTTAATTGACTTATAATTGGAGTAGCCCACACTCGCAGGCAGGCCATGTGTGTAGGTAATAATTTGCCCAGCCAGGAGTTCCTCAAGCGCAACACGGACTCGCCGGGGGATGGGAACCAGGGACAAAGGATCATGTGAAACAGTTAGCAGAGAGCCCGGTCTGGCCCAGAGAGTCACACTTGAACGAGTTCTCCGGCCGCAGGGACGGGACGGGACGGGACTGAAGAGGAAAAAAGGAGGGACTGCCGTCGAGGAAATTATACCGCCCCGGCATGTTGAACTTGAAATTTTAATTTGGCATTCGGCACTCGGCATTTGGCATTGGCAAGGGCACCTACATAGGCCAGGATGTCTCGCATGCGGGGTTGTCACTGCAGCTTACTCTTCCGTTAACGGTTCCTGGTTCCTGGTTCCCGGCTCCTGGCCGCGGAGCCTCCAGGAAGCCGTCAGCTGTGTCCTGATCGATGGCCAGCGACACTATTAAAATTATCCACCACTCCTGGGATATTGGAAATGTTAATGTTCTGAACAGGCAGGTAGCTTAGGCATTCCTGGGAGTACTTAAAGGATTAGCCACGGAGAAGGGCTTGAGGAAATTCCAAGGTGGAGTTAATGCCTTTTGGAATTTTAAAGGTAATTAGTTAAGGCTACTAACGAGGTTAATAATAGTTTCTTAATGGTTTCTTGTCAGTATTAGATTTTAATTATCTTTAAGTGTCGACTTAAATATAGTACAGTAATTATATGAAATATCGATCTAAGAAACTTTATCGCTCCATTTGAAAGATCTTTTAAGAGAGATTAAGTATTTAAGTAAAATATCCTGCAAGTTTATTGTTCTTTATAAATGGGAATTCATTTATTTCTTCAGTTTAAAATATCATTGAGGAAATACTAACTATTTAGGGAAATTATCCTGCAAGTTAAATGTTATTTTTAAATGGAAAACAATTTATTTCTTCAGTTTGAAAGACAATTTCAGAGAGATTATGTATTTAGGGAAAATATCCTGCAAGTTAAATGATCTTTTTAAATGGGTAATAATTTATTTCTTCCGTTTAAAATATTATTTTAAAGAGACTAATTATTTAAAAAATATATCCTGCAAATTAAATGTTCTATTTGACTGGAAAACAACTTATTTCTTTCGCCTAAAATATATTTTAAGACAGTCCAAGTGTTTAGGGAAATATCTTGCAAGTTTATTGTTCTTTTTAAATGGGATACAATTTATTTCTTAAGTTTGGAAGACCATTCCAGAGAGACTAACTATTTAGGGAAAATGTCCTGCAAATTAAATGTTCTTTTTGAGTAGAATAACAATTTATTTCTTTCGCTTAAAATATATTTTAAGACAGTCTAAGTGTTAAATGATCTTAATAATTTATTTCTTCCGTGTAAAATTTTATTTCAGGGAGACTAAGTATTTAGGAAAATATTCTGCAAGTTTAATGTTCTTTTTAAATGGGATACAATTTAATTCTTCGGTCTGAGAGATCATTTAAGATAGACTAATTATTTAGGGAATTTTAATTATTCTTTTTGAGTGGAAAAACAATTTTTTTCTTCCGTTTAAAATATCATTTAGAGAGGCTAATTATTTAAGGAAAATATCTTGCAAGTTAAATGTTCTTTTAAAATGGTAAACACACTTTATTGCTGCTCCCTCTTTTAGGTGATCAATAACCCTCCTAGATATCTTATTTAAAAAGCAATAAACAGTAGTATCCTACTTTTCATTCCCTGCCCGATCGATTTAAGTGGGCATCAAGTGCTAAGTTAATAATTTGCCGCCCGATGGCTCGAAGGGGAAGGCCCTGGGTCCTGGGTCCTGGACAGGTAATTGAAAGAATGGAAAATGCCAACACACATTGTAGGCACGAGAGAGCTTTATTAATTTTCGTATTTAAAACATTTCAAGCACTCGACACCTTCTCCCCAGTGGCAGGCCAGGGCCCGAAGAAGAGTCCAGTACCTGTGCCAGTACCAGGACCAGTTTCAGAGCTCCAGAGCTCCCGAGCTGGCTCCTCCAGGAGCCGTAGCACCAGTAGCAATGATCTCAAATTGATGTCGGACGAGTAGAAATAATGAGGCCGTTGCAGGGAGGACGATGAGCGGGGAGAGATGAGCAGGGAGCGCGCGCATAATCAAGGCATGGGGACATGGACATGGACATGGGACCTGCTCCTCGACTGGGACATGCCATTGCCATTGCCAATTGGCGATTTGCCTTTGCCTTTGCCTCCAGCTCCTCTCTCTCCTCCTCTCTCTGCGCAGCTTCTCCCCTTTATGATTATTGTTATTATTGAGTGTAGGCCCGGGCAATTCAGGGCAAAGTCATCATTAATGCGGCGAGTGCAGCGGGCATTACCGAAAAAGCCCTCCGATGGGGCAGAGGCGCAGGCAGTAAAATAAAATGAAATGAAATATAATTAAATGTCGCTGCGCTGCGCCCGATCGGGCCTGCGTAGCCGGGTAGCTGCTCGTAATTTGGCCAGAAATTCTTCTGGATCTGGCTATCGCTCAAACTGATCGCATACCAGGTCCAGCGTATTTTGTGAACAGGTTTTTGGACTCCAACTTCAGCTCCATCTAGAGCCGTCCCTTTCCCGCTTTGTGTCTCTGCTTATCTGCGGCTTTGTGGCATCTTTAAATGGCGTTTTTTCGCACTCGCCAGGGATCGCGATGCGGGCGTCGCTGGAGACGGGTAGCTCCAACTCGGACTCCGACTCAAACTGGGACTGGGACTGGGACTGGGTCCTCGGCAATACGTTGCCTGATTTTTAATTATTTTGCACGTCGCCCGAACGATGTTCGCCATCGCTGGCTGGCCCTGGACCCTGGCCTCAGTGCCTTTCGTCACTTCGATATTGAAACACTTAATCACAATTTAAGTTAAGGACACAGGGCCCACTCGTACATAAATGGCAAAGGCCAGCGAAAATTCGAAAAATCTCATACAAATTACGAAAAGCAAATGCGAATACAGACCGAAGTCCCGAAAATGATATTTCTACGCGCCGAATTCCGAGTGATCGCCCCTCGCTGGGGAATTTCGCGAACACGAAACGCGAAATGAGAAATGTGACTTGCCGAGGGGAGACTGAAGAGACTGAAGAGGGGGAAGCGGTCTGCGGACTGCTGATCGCCTCCCGCTGATGATGATAATTAATAACAGGGGCCCGGCCACGGCAAAGAGCATAAAAACGCTGGCAAACACCCAATCGTACGGCCAGAAAAAGCCAGATTCTCGGCCAATGGAAATGGTAATGTCTCGGAGCGAGACTCCTCCCGATAAGCAAAAAAGAAGACAGACCAGTCCGGGCATAATCTCAGACACTGGGGAATGTCAATGTGGCTCTGCACTGAGAGGAAAGCCCTTAACTATAAGAATCTCTATATTTACTTATCTATATTTATCAAGTTAAAGTAACACAAAGTATTCAGTTCTTTGTGGCACTTAAATAGCTTTAGATACATTATTTTCTCAGAGTGTGACTGGAAGATTAAGATCCCAGAAACAAGATCTCTGATCAACACTTGTGTGTTGGCCAAGACTGACAGGGAACATGACAAGAACAAGTCCTGTGACAAGCCCAGGGATCAGTGGGCCCAGCTTATCCGCTGATTCCCACCAAACTCGCCTCATTCTCACCAGATCCATCCCAAGTCCAAACCCGATCCCTCCAAGCTCCAATGATCAGTGATTCCCATCACGCAGCACTCGGGCAAAAACAATTAATGCCTGGCAAAGAGGGAATCAAATGATATTTGGCCAAGGACAGGACAGCGCCATGGTGCCAGGCGCAACCACGATTTATAGCCCGAGAGGAATGTGCCATACATCAGTGGCAGGAGCAGGATCAGAGGAGCAAAAACCATTTAGCCGGTCAGGAGCAGCGTCTCGATGATTAAAACACATTAAAAATCCAGTAGCCAGGCCAAGAGTGAGTGGTGGCCCTGGCTTTTTGGTCGCCCGGACGGCGGGGCCCAAACTAATTTCATATTTTTCATGCAATTGATGAAATTCCATCAAGCCCCGAAAAGAGAGAGAGACGACTCCTTTCTTGGCCAGACTTCCGATGCATCTGTATCTGTGTCGCAATCAGTCCGGCTGTCCCTTTGTCCGTCTGTCCCTCCCTTGGCTTGATGGTCGGGGACTACCTGTTGCGACGTGTTATTAGGCGACGTATTGACGACAAGCAAACGTCAACCCGAAACGTCAGCTCATCATATCATCGATTGATGCGCATCGCCTCCCGATCTCCGATCGGCGATCCTCCATCCTCCATCCTCCAGCCTCCTTTTCCCTTCTTTTTTTTACTGGAGGATCTGTGCATATTTTCGGGCCTGAAACAGAAGCTCTCGGAGCTTGTTCTGGAATTTCGAGGGGCCACAAAAAAGAAGACACGTCCAGCGCTGGGCCTCTAATTTCGCCCAGAACCGAGTAAGAGAGCCCCTCGCCGAGGTGGTGATATTTGTTAGTGCAAACTGTCCATCGGCCATCGGCCAGGTTGGACGTGATTTTGCGCTTTAATGAGGATTATTAAATGCGAGATTATTATGTGCTGCAATTACTTTTCGCTGCCACTGTGCCCAGAGTATCTTGTGGATCGGTGCCGGTGCCTCTTCGCATTCGGGTTTTTCCCCCACTTTGATTTATTTTATTGAACCATAAAAATGTAAATTTTCGCGGGACAAAAGACAAAGTTAATCGTTGTCAATTATGGCCTTTGACAGGTTAATATTAAAGCGTTCAGCTTGTTGGTTACAGAGGGGACTGGAAGTGTTCACCTTGATTGGCGGCATTCAGCGAGGATGATCGGCCGGGGATCAGGAGCAGGTCGAGGTGATTGATGTCCCGGGATCGCCATTAATGGGCCCAGCCCTCAGGTGGGGATTACTTGGACTCTCTCTCTCTTCTTATAATTAATAATATCAGCACTAGATACGACTATTCTTTGGCTAAGAGTCTCTGGCAAGTCAGGCCCAGATGATGACTCATTCAGTGGCCAGATCAGCGACTTGTGGCCCTCTTCTTTCTGGCCTTAATGCCAGGCATTTGGTGGCAGCCCTTGAAATGTTTGATTATTTCGCAATTTGTGCCCGCTGGCAGTGCAGTTTCCGGCACAGAGACAGGCAGAGAGAGGGAGAGAGAGGGAGAGAGGGGCGAGCGCCGTCCTCCCCCTCGGGCGGGATGCGGAAACAGGAATCGGGTCGGGTCGGGGCGAGGATATGGGAGCACCTCTATTAACATAATCACAACACGAGTCGGTCGTCCGTCGATCTCTGGCCAACCGAAAATTACGCCAAGTGCGAGCGCGCAGCAGGCGGGACGGAGGGGCGGAGGGTCGGAGGGGCGGCGGCCAGGGTAGATCAATTTTTCGGGAACCCAAATCACTGCAGGGCGATCAATTAAAATTTTGATCGAATTTTCGTCAATTTCTTGACATGTGGCCGGGAACAGAAGCCACATAGCCACTTCGGGGGCAGGGACAGGGGCAGGCGGCGTCGAGCGGCGGAGCCGAGACAAGGCGAGATCAATGTAAGCTAAAATTGTCGGCCGGAGGCCTTAGGCCAAGTTTGCTCTGTCTGCGGGTTTCCCCCCACCATCCTGTGCACAGCAAGAAATTTGTATTTGGAATATTCAAGCTAATAAACATTGAAATACCTAAGAAGATTGTACAAGTTTTGTGGCTTAAAAGTAGGAATATAAACTAGTTTATTAAATTGTATTAAGGAATGTCAGTTACCTATTAGAGAAATTAATTTCAAATCTTCAATCTTCAATCTTCTATCTTCAATCTTCAATCTGCATAAATGATTTTTAACATATACAGGTTTCATCTGATCTTAAAGGGTCTTAGTACCTTATTGATCCTAGAATTCCTAACAAATTTTAGCTAGCTAAAAGCAGATGTTTGATGAAGGAAATATTTAAGCTAATAAGCCTTAAAGTCCCTAAGAAAATAGGACAAGATTTGTGGCTTAAAATTAGGAATACAAACTAGTTTATATAAAATGTTTTAACGAATTTCTGTTTGCTTTAAGACCGTTTTGATAAATCGAACTTGAGGCTGCTTCAATGATTTGTAACATATATAGGTTTCATCTGATCTTCCAGGGCCTTAGTGCCTTATTGATCCTAGAATTCCCAACTAATTTTAAACAACTAAAAGCAGATGTTTGATGAAGGAAATATTTAAGCTAATAAGCCTTAAAGTCCCTAAGAAAATTTTACAAATTTTGTGGCGAAAAATTAGGAATCTAAGACTAGTTTATTTAAAATGTTTTAACGAATTTCTGTTTGCTTTAAAACCTTTTTAATAAATGAAACTTGATGCTGCTTAAATGATTTATAACATATATAGGTTTCATCTGACCTTTCAGGGTCTTAGCTCCTTATTGATCCTAAAATTCCCAACTAATTTAAGCCAACTAAAAGCAGATCTTTGAAGAAGTTGCCTGGATACCTTTATCAAACCTTGATGAAAGTTATAAACTGTTCTTTGTTTTTGAAAAATCTTTTACCTTTTCTAGGCTAAGGTTGAGTCTGTCTCTTCCAGCCTTTTAATTTCTTCTTGGCTTATTCTCCACTCCTAGCCTCTTAATTTTTTCTTGGCTTTTTCTAAACTCCTAGCCTCTTAATTTCTTCTTGGCTTATACTCCACTGCCTTATTTATAGACTTTTATTATTTAATAGAGGCTTCCCCTTTTCTTGCCGTGCATCTCCGCCACTGCCCTGCCTGGCCGGCTGCTGGTGCATAGTGAATGAAATTGATTAAAGCGTAAATGAATTTTTGCGGGCCTAAATCGCCGCTGATGGCCAGGAGGAAGGGGTGGGGAGCCGGCGATGATTATAACACAAGATCGATTGCTGCTTGTCGCTGATCGCTAACTCGATGCGGCTACTGTGGAAAGCAGAGACGCCGCAGCTCCGCTTCAGAGCTCCACAGCTCCTCAGCTCCAGAGCTCCATTCTGGGAGCCCTTATTAAGTTTCCGAACATGTTTTCGAGGCGAAGGATCTTCTTGGGCCGCGACTGCTGCTGCTGCTGCTGCTGCTGCTGTTTTTATGCCCTCATTTGACAAACTAGCCAGGGGCGACGTTCGACCTGGACCAGGAATCCAGAAATGGGATCAAACCCTCGACGGCCCGGCCCGATTTGAGTTTATCCGCACGATCAGCGCCAAAAAGCCAAAACCGATGCCAATGCCATAATTTTTTGCCAATCCGCACGCACGGGCGGCGGGCAAAAAGCGGCGGGTCAGGAGTCGGGCCCCAGGAATCAGGAATCAGGAATCCCGCCTTAGAAGCCGCCGGAATTCCGTGCGTGCCCAGCCAGCATAAACTGTAAAAACGGTAGCCGCAGCGAGACGCTATAATTATTGGTCTTGGCCAGATGAGGGATAGTGGGAAACTGAGAGTTTGGCTCACCAAAGAGCCAGTTTCAAGTTATATTAGTTACTGAATATGCTTGGTTAGAAATTTAGATTTATTAGTGGTCTTTTGTTTATAGATCTATCAGTAAAGACTCCCTGTAAAGCTCCTTACACACCGAGCCCCAACATGATACTGAGTGATTTCTGGAACTCTTCCCTTGGCTCACAAAAGAGCCAGTTTCAAGGGTTATCTTATTATATTATTTACTGAATTTGTTTGGGAAGAAATCTAGATTTATTTGAGCGTCTTTTGCTTATAAATCTATTAGTAAAGACTCCCTGTAAAGAGCTTCTTCTACCCCGAGCTCCAAAATGATACCGAGTGATTTCTGGAACTCCTCCACAAACGATCTCCTTGGTCACTGTATTTGCCACCTATTTGGAATATAATTAGGCGCCAATCAAGGGCTATCTTATTATATTATTTACTAGGTATACTTGGGTAGAAATCTAGATTTATTTGAGGGCCCTTTGCTTAAAAATCTATCGGGAAAGACTCCCTACCTCGAGTCCCAAAATGATACTAAGTGATCTCTGGAACTCCTCCCTTAAGAGTCAGAGAGTTTGGCTCACCAAAGAGCCAGTTCCAAGGGCTGTTTTAGTATATATTATTTACTAAATATGTTTGGATGGAAATCAGATTTATTTGAGGGTCTTTTGCTTATAAATTTATCAGTAAAGAGCTCCTTCTATCCCGAGCCCCAAAAATGATACTAAGTGATTTCTGGAACTCCTCCCTTAAGAATCAGAGAGTTTGGCTCACAAAAGTGCCAGTTACAAGGACTATATTTTATTTATATTATTTATATTCTATTATATTATTTACTGAATATGCTGGGGTAGAGATCTAGATTCATTCGAGGGTCTTTTGCTTATAAATCTATCAGTAAAGACTTCTTCTACTCCAATCCCCAATGATATTGAGTGATTTCTGGAACTCCTCTCTTAAGAATCACTTAACCAAACGATCTCCTGGGCCACTGTATTAACCTATTTGGAACTTTATTAAGCGCCAATCAGTGGAGCTGCCCAGCTCGGAAGTCGGTCACCGCCGCTCTTGGCCAGAGGGCCATTGCCGATTTCGCTTTTGGGCCCCTCATCAATTGCCGCTTTGTGGGGGCTTGGACTCGGACTCGGACTCAGGCTGGGAGTAGGAGTGGGTACGAGTGGGTAGGAGTGGGACCTGCCATGGACAGAGAGTGTGTGTAGCTTTGTGACGGAGAAGAGCTTTCTGCTCTTTAATGGACTGGAGACGAGAGCCACATTAATTTAGTTACGCTTCGACAACGATCTCGTCGATCTCTCGTCGGAGATCGAGTCGAGTGTGCATCATTAAAGACAATTTCGTGATTCGCCACGATTTGTGCAGCAAATTACTTGCTAAATTATAGAAAGCAAACACTGCCGCCCGGCACTGAGGGCCCGTAGCTCACAAATCAATAGAAATCAACGCCTGTCGGGCTGAGACGATTCTCAGGGCCATTGTTGACTTAATCAATAAAGCGAATTTGGGTTGTTTTCTATTTCTATTTCGAATGGAGTGGAGCTGGAAGTTTCACCCGATCATTTAGCCGGGCAAACAAGCGGCAAGTGGGAAATCTGGCCTTAGTAACTCATTGTGTCTCCTCTCCTTTTGTGCTTTCAGAGCCAGGCCTTGGCCCTAACCAGAGCTGTCAACGCGGCCGCCGTTGTGGCCGCCGCCAAGTCGCCCGTGGCCCCCTCCGCCTCGGCCAGCCTGGCCGACCTGGCCGTCAAGAAGGAGCACTCGCTCTCCCCGCCCCACAGCGTGGCGGGTGTGGGCGTGGGCGTGGCTGGCGAGGATCAGCAGCGGCGCTCTTCGCTGCAGGGCGTGCAGGAGAAGCTCACCCAGCTGCAGATGCAGCAGCAGCAGCATCTCCACCAGCAGCAGCAACAGCAGCAGCAGCAGCTCCACCTTCACCAGCAGCAGCAGGCGCAGCAGGGATCCCTGGGAGCAGGAGGAGTGGCCGGAGAGGTGGCCGGTCGCAGGTCCAACGAGGGCACTCCGCCCTCCTTGCATCCCCCGCACAGCGCCGAGGGCCAGGCGCTCTCCACCTCGACGGCCTCATCTAGTCAGAATGCCACGCCCAAGAGCGACCGCGACCGGGAGAGGGAGCGGGAGCGGGAGAGGGAGGAGCGAGTGGAGCGTGGCAGCATCTCGTGCCTGCCACCTGCCGCCCTGGGCATGGCCGTGGGCGTCCAGCAGGCCCAGCAGCAGGCGGAGAAGCTGCTCAGCCACCCGGCCCTGGACTCGCGACGGGAGTTCGACGTCAGCAAAGTGAATCGTGAGTAAAGTTACTTTAGTTACTGAAATTCTTATTTAAAATTAGGGAAATTAATGAATAACATTAATGAAAGCAATATCATTTGATGAACTAAGTAAATTCTAGTTAAAGAACTCTATTCTTCTACTTGGATTAGTTTCAAATACAGTAAAATGCCTTGTTCACTATCTGGGCTGCCATCGCCGACTATAGGTAGATTATGATATATATGTATGCCTGGGAATCGGGGTGACTGGGCAGATAAGATACAATTAGGGCCGTGATTCACCTGGGATTAATTCAAGTGTGTCATTATTAATTTTATATTTTTCCTGGCTAATAACTGCTTAGGTTCGCTGAGAAGGCTCTGGCTATGATTTAAAATTAAAATTATTCTGAATCAATAATTACAAAGAGCAGGGGAGCCATAAATAATGGAATTCACTATTATTCATAATCCGATGCGTGATTGTGTGTGAAATAAGAGGGGTTTCGGTGGGAGAAAGAAAGGGGAAAGACACTTTAAAGACACAACTTTAATCGGGCCAGAAGCAGCAGCTGCTGGATGGCAAATGGAAATGGAGAGGCATTTCCTTTGCCCCAACGGAGCCGGCTTAATCCATGAAAAGTTCATTTGATTTGCTCACAAGGCATTAAGCACGTATCCCACAGATACTCGAGCATAGACATACACACGGGCACACTCACCGGCACACAAGTAGATACCTTCCTTGAGCTATGGCCCTGGTAATCTTGTTTGGTTCATCAATAGTTTAGCCATGGCCAGAAGTAAGCCTGTGCCACCTCGTTGCGGATGCATCCACTGGATGCGAGTGCGAGTGCGAGTGCGTGTGGGTATCTCGGCCGGATATAAATGGAAACTGTGAAGCCTTTAGCATGCCAGCAATATCAGCTCGAGCACAAGGGAGCTTCCTTCGCACAGCTCCATTCAGCCGCAGCCACAGCCACAGATACAGATACATTGGCAGATACAGTTGCAGATACAGCCACAGCTAGGAGTACACAACACTCGTATATGCATCGAAATCCCCTGGATTAAGCATATGAAGCATTCATAACGTTTGTTTTGTGTACGGATGTGTGTGTCCCGAGTGTGTTTCTGTTTCTGTTTCTGTTGCTGTTTCTGTGGCCCCTCTTCCGTCTGTGTGTCTGTGTGTGGGTGCAAGCAAACACTCGCCGCCTCTGGCTAGAAGGGGGAAGGGGGTGCCCGGGTGGGTGTTAAGTGAACACACACTTGTGGAGTCATTTGCGGGGCCTGGGCTGCAGCCCAGGAAGCGTGCCTCGCTTCTGTTTGTCCTGGCTTCGTCCTCGCTCAGCCGCTCTCGGGCCGCCACTGCGTATACGCAATCTGGCCGTGTGCGAGAGCACGTGTGTGTGCGGGCCAACAGGTGTCAGCCGCATCCGTGTCCGGCGACTTGGCCAATTTGTGGCCTCGCCTTTGAAAGTATTTCGTGTAGATTGGAGCGTTAAGTGGCGCTGTTAATATTTCAGACCTTGAGCCATCTTTTCCCGAAAAGCAGCTCGGATTCGGGGCCATAACTACTGCTGGTGACATGGCCATATTGCCGTGGCCCAAAGGGGATTTGAATTGAATTTCGTTGTGAATTTGTGAGTGTCTCGCCCGGCTTTTGTGCGTGTGTGTGTGCGTGTGCGTGCGTATCTATGTAATGTGCTTTGTTGCATATTTTGAGGATTTGCACAACAAAACGGGATGGATGGCAGGGGATCCGACGGATGCAGGATCCGGCGCTGGGGCTCAGTGCAGCTTGGTTTGCTTATTGTTGCCATCATTTGGCCGCTGTTGTTATTGTTGCTGCCGCTCCCCCTCCCCCCCCTCAGTTATTATTGTCATTGAACATTGCCATTTCGAGCAGCTGTGTGTGAGTTGCATATGTAAATCCGTTTTGTTTTGTTGCGTTTTGTTGTGCACATGCCTGTGTGTGTGCGTGTTTATTGCGCCTAAGCTGCTCAGCGACGCAACACGATATTTATCCTGCCCCTCGATCACCCGTCCCCCCCGATTTGCATCCCTTTTTTCGAGGGGGGGGGAGGGACACTGCAGTTTTCGGGGCTATTTTTATGGTCCTGTTGTGGCGAGTGTGTGCCTGGGCTGCGCTTCGATTTATGCAGAGTTTAGTATGCAACATTTTCATACGTTAGCCTTAATAAATCCCCAGCCGGCTGCACTTGTCAATATGCAGGCTGACCCCAGTCCCCCGCCCACTCTGGCGTTGTCCTGCAGATGCCACACTGTTGGCACCTATAAGCCTATGCACACACGCACACTCACACACACAGGCGTGGCGCTCTGCAATTGAAAATCACTGCGCCTTAGTTAACGACACGTTTGTGGATCAACGCGTTCGGGAAACGAGACAACCGGCCACCTTCCCCCGTCCTCCGCCCACTGACCTGACCCTGCTATTGAATCATTGTTGTCCTGGCCCCGCCGAAAGTGGAGCAGCAGCGGCAGCGGCAGCTGCATCCGCATGTGTCATAAGCCAGCAGCCATGAATGCAGGACTCTGTGGACATAAGCACGCGCTCAAGGATTCAAAAAATGGACACCCGTTCGATCGGCTATTATGCAGATGTCATGGGGTCGGGACTGTATAATGAGATGGGTGGCCTCTCCAGCTCCATCTCCAGCTCTAGCACCAGCTCAGGTTCGGGGCCCAAAGAACCCCCGATAAGCCATGATGGACGCCAAGCCAGTAGAGTAACCTCTCGCAGAGTGGAGACTGGGGAGTGGTAATCAAGTGACACAAAAGCATTGCACAGCTCCTGCTGCAGGATAAGAGATACTCAAAGTAGTGGCCGGTTTCGCAATCACACCCGAAACTAGCTGCCTCTCACCTGTGAGAGCAGTCCCGGCTAAGTCCTGGGCCAGATGGAGCAGGTGGGCTGGTGGGCGGCTGAGCGGCAGCAGCTTAAGTGTTAAGCGTTATGCACAGTGGCCAGTCCGGAGCTGAATGATACCACTCACCGGATGGCACCTAAGCCGGTTCCAAAACCCACAGCCCGCCCAATCCCATATGGCACCGGGCCGTAGATGCAGATGCGGATACAGCTATACAGATACAGCCTCAGATTGAGATACAAATTCGAATAAATGCCAAAAGCAACAGGAGGCAACATTTCCGAATTATAAGCAAAAAGGGATTGGCCAACAGCAGCAGTAGCAGCAGCAGCAGCAGCAGAATAAAAGCCGGTTGTTGCCAACCAGCCACCGCACTAACACACACAAGCACGCAGTCGCACTCATGCAAATATATGTGGCCAGGACATGGCCAGGAGCTGAAGGCAGGTGCTGCAGGTGATGCTGATTGAGTTAAGCCACCATCATCGAGTGCACTGCGCAGTTAAGGGGACTTTGTTGCAGGATACTAAGACAGGACTGAATTTAATTGAGATATTCATTAATTGTTATTGGGTAAAGGTGTCCTGGAACAAGCCTTATTTTAGTATAAACAATGATGCCTAATTAGGTGTATTTGATAGAATCAGTCTGACAAATCTATAACTTAATATACTTCTAGAAGTATCTAATAATTTCAAACAGAATTTAAATGTATATCTGATTTAATTATATATAATTCTGATAGTATACAATCATTATTATTTTGAAAGGATAACACTTGAGATAACAAACATTATAAAAAAGACTTTTTTATTTAAAATATAATCAGTGTAAAAAATCTATAAAATTTCCCTATTAAAGCTCCTTTTTAAGCCATATTTTTAGGCTATTACTGGAGCTCATTTATTTTATTTGTTTTTATTTTACAATCTTTATTATCTAAATTGGATAACACTTGAGATGACAAACATTATAAAAAAGACTTATGAGGAAGGATAAGCAGTTTTTTATTTAAAATATATTCAGTATAAAAAATCTATTTAGTTTCCCAATTGTAGCTCCTTTTTAGGCCATATTTTTAGGCTATTACTAGAGCTCATTTAATTTATTTAAAGTGTACCAAAGGAGATATTTACTGGGTGGCTGGCACCTCCACTTCTCCGGCTAGCTCCTTTATCCCCCGCACAAAGAGAGCTACAAATTTAAGGGATTTAAATGCTGGCAGGAAGAACAAATCGAACTCTCGAGGCAGCCACAACTGAAGATGAGCCCGAAGCCCACTTGCCAACGGCAACGTGCCACTTGCAACATGCACCGAGCACCGAGCACCGAGCAACTGGCAACGTCCCCGGCTTAAGGCTCTCTGTGCGCTTTGGTTCATAATCGAATAAATACTCCTGTGTGCCATGCGATTACCAAAGCAGAACTGCATTCGGACCAGGCCAACAGGCAGGCGGCAGGCGGCAGCAGGAACTGCAACTATAAATCACTTGCATTAACTTTGAGCGCTTTTGTGCGAGTGAGTGTGAGTGTGAGTGTGCTGCGTGCGTATCTATTAATACGCAAGTGGAATTATGCCGGCAGCACACTTGTAATTAGAGCAGGTCTGGCGTTGGGTTCGTTCGATTATGAATATTACAAGACTCGGACTCGTCCTTTTAGCAGCTGCAGCTGGGATTTGGCATAAGCCCCCGCCCGAAGGACCCAGCAGCACCTTCGCATCCTTTGCGATTTTATTAAACCCCCAGCAAGTGCCAGTGTGCCAATTAATGCTGCTGCTAAACCGTTTATTTCCTGTCACTTAATACTGAATTTTCCACTACTCCTGGCCACATTCAATATTCCCCTTTAACTCTGCGAGTGTGTGTGTGTGTGGCACATAGAGGGTATTAGGGGAATTAGGCAATCGCTGGGCCAGAGCCACTAATGCGAATGCAACTGGGCGCTCCTAATCCACAAGCGAAAACAAAATCATCAAGCAGCAGCAGCCACCACCCAAGGACATTAGGCGAAAGCATCAAGTTTGCGACTTATCCTTCGACCTAAGCCTCCTGAGCCCGGTGAATATTCAGACCCGAAAAGGGGTAGCTCCTGCCCTCTCTCTCTATCCCTCTCTGTCTCTATCCCTGTCTGCCGCCTGCTTTGCATGCGAATTTGGCGCCAAAAACTTTCGAGTTTCAGCCGAGAGGGCACGACATTATTTGGGAATCCTTTATCCCTTTATCTGGCTTTAGCTCTAATCCCATCAGACACAAATGAAGAGAAGTTTCACGTTTCCAGTGGCCCCTTCTGCTCCTGCTCCTGCTCCTGCCTCGTCCTCGGCTCCTTGTGCCTCCTTAAGCTTTTGTTTTTGTTCCTGTTCCTGCCCTTGCGTTTGAAGTGCTTTGGCAATGGCAACGACGTCGGGATTAGGCCGCCAGCTAATGCGTCCTTGTGCCTGCCACTGCGACCGTGCCTCGCCGTGTCGGTATGCGTGTGTGCGGGGTGCGGGGTGTGGTGTGCAAGCGAGTGTGTGTGAGCCAGGTGGGTTAGACGACGGGCCAGACAGTTGCCAGTTTTGGGAGCGACTCGAGCCGAGTCGAGTCGAGTCGAGTCTTTGGGGATGCTAATCCCAATACGACTGGCAATCCTGCCAAACTGCCGGCAGACAAGTCGCAGGCCGCGCCGCTTCCGAGCTGCAGGCGATGTACTGCGAGAAAAGGTAATGCCCGGATTTGCGGATGAGATGTGAATAACCTTGAATCACTAAAAGTGGAGTTCCCTCTCTGGGTGAGCTGGCAACTTTCAGGGATGAGCCTGCACGGGGAGAAATCGTCTACAGCCGATCTTTGGGATATTATCTTTGACTTATTAGATTCCTTTTATTTATTTAATTTAAAACTGTATCCTGGCTGTATCCTGACACATAAGATTCGATTCATTCAATGGAAAATAAAAGGGAAAGCACAAGAAATTATATTGTTTCTATCAAAATATTGATAATAATAATAATAATATAAACAGAGTTTCAATAAATACTACTAGGGATTCTGCCTGGCCCTATTTGATCACTAATTCTTATAATATGTAAGGCATATTTAAAATAAATAATAAAAGAGTTTACTTTTAAAACTTACAAGAACAAGAAAAGTGTGAATTATACAGACAAAAAACTATTTATCTATCTATTTAATTTATTTAAACTTTTGATTATAAACTGTATCTTATTTATTATTCACTTCTTGTAGGATTATTAATACGTTATCTATTTAAATATTTGAAAGCATATATTATTATATTATTATTAAAAGAAGAACAAGTAACATGACAAAAATACTTCCATTAACCAATTATTTTTTTATTACTTTTGGAAATTTAAGTTTAAGGAAGTACTTAAAACTATTTAGGGCTGAAAGTTAATCTTTATAATTATTTTAATATTTTTTAATCAAAATCTAGTTCCTTCTACAAAACAACCTATAGTTTCTGAACAGTTTTCTCTCTGTATAATTTTTTGTAGTAATTTTTTAACCAATATTTCTCTCTCTCAATTTCTCTCGGTGTGCTGGTGGGCTT
Source organism: Drosophila pectinifera (assembly GCA_008042775.1). Classification (NCBI taxonomy): domain Eukaryota; kingdom Metazoa; phylum Arthropoda; class Insecta; order Diptera; family Drosophilidae; genus Drosophila; species Drosophila pectinifera. The sequence continues at coordinate 34,011 of VNKC01001804.1, read as the reverse complement.
TATTGATCGCGCAGGGGATTATCCAGGGCGCTGGCATATTGGCAGAATGGCAGGCGGGCAGGCGGGCGGGCGATTGTCCATTTTCAATTTGTGCTCCGCCAGCGATTCGGGGCGGCGGGAGGCGGAGGAGGTGCTGCCACTGGGTGGGGACTGGGCCTGGGCAGGGGCTGGGGGAAGGGGCCTGTAATCCGTTCGAATGCCCGGCCAATGCTGCCTATAAGTTCGGGGATACATCCATATGTACATACATATATGGTACGTGCGCATTTTGCATTGTTGTTGCTGCCGTTGTTGTTGTTGTTGTTTAAAGCCAGTGGCTGTCTGGTGCTTTGTTGTTTTAGCCTCCATATGAATCATACGCAACGTAATCCCAATTCGTTTAAGTCACTGACAATCCATGCGATGCCCAGGCGATGCCGCAACGCATCCAAGCGCCCGGGCACCCAGGCACACACACCAAATCGCACCCCCCCGGCCTCCACCCTCCCCCCCTCCCCACACCCCCCTTTCCCGTTGGGTCGAGCATATTTTCGCAATAAAGTAGATCCCGCATTAATCCCAACGATTTTGTGCTCTGGGCATTGCGTGTGCTTTATATTGTCCGTGTGTTGGTGGCTGTTCTCTCCCTCTCTCTCGCACACTCTCTGGCAGGGCCTGGGTGTGTGTGAGTGTGTCCGTGTTAATCCTTAAACCGGCAGAGCTAAAGCTGCCCGCGTCGACGGCGCTGCCAACTGCAACCGAAAAAGGCCCAAAAGCATGCCAAGAGTTGGAGTTTTTCGAAGGGCGAGCGGCTGCTTTTTCGGGGGGACGCGGCCAGGAAAGGAGCACGGGGACCACACACACACACAGCGACAGCGGCAGCCACGCACAGTGACAGCCCGCCGCCCCCCCTGCCACTCCATGCCACCCCCCTTTCGGCGAGTCTCGGTTTGCGGATGAGTCGACGGCTGCTGCTGCTGCCGCCGCCGCCGCCGCTGCTGCTGTTGGGAGATTAACTTTTTTCCATGCAAACAGTGGCGGCGGGGAAGGGGGTTTCCGAAGGGGGCCCGAGAGGTTACAGAGGGCTGTGGGGGCCCGGGATTTTGCGTTTGCGTTTGCTTTTGGTGGCCGTGTGGGCGAGGGATTTAATTTCGTGCGGGATTATTATTTCGGATTTAACTCTTCGTTTTATGGATCGCTTGGCATTATAATGAACAGCGGCGTCGCTGACTGGGCATGGGCGTAAGGGGGGTTTCTTATACGATAAGTAATTATAACAAAAATAGTAAAAGCTATTATTAAAATATTGAAAGAGTATGGAGGATGTTACCCTTCAGATGACAAAATGAATAGGCATTTTTTAATTGCAATTCGATTATTAGCATTTAAAATTTATTAAGCATTTTAAAAATATTAAATATTAATATGTTGATAACCTCCAAATTATAATTTATTGGAAAATTAAATATTTATTAAAGAGGTTCAAAGTTGAGATATTTTTAGTTACTGGTCATAACCTTTTTAGATCATCTAAACAACAGAATGATCTCATGGATAATTCTGCCTATATTTTTAATTTTTATTAATAATTTTTCCTTAGAGTTTCTTAAAGTAAAGTTATTAAAAAAAATGTTGGAAGTTATATTCATAAAAAGGAGTAATATATAATGGTGATCCTTCTCTCTTTTTCAATGTTTTAATGATTTAGGTCAAATAAAATATGAATATTATTATAACATTTTGCAGTTAGAAAGAAAGTTTAGCTTAGCAAATAAATAAATTAAAAGAATTAAACTAGATAAGGGAATTGTAACCCTACATAATAATCAGTATGATATTTTTTTTATAAGTCCAGACAATCCGATATCCTGTAAGAACTCCTTTCCATTTACTTTAAAATATTACTTCAATTGAAACCAAGTCAGTGTCATCTATTTGTGACCCCTCGAATCGCAGGGGTTATCCACTTTATATCCCTGGGACGCCGCCACTGCTCTATAACCCGCTTTGGCATTATAAACTCCCGTGTATTTTTATAACTAAAACCTTCGCAGCGCCTGCGACACAGCTCCAGAGTTCCAGCGACGGAAACTGTGAACCCGAATCCATTATAGCTTAAGCTGCTGCCAACACCAACACCCAGACACACACACACACACGCACACACACAGAGAGAGAGGAACAGCCACAGCTACAGCCAGGGCATTATCCCAAAACGAAATGACATCCCTTGGAAATTAATCCTTAATTCCATTCATTTCGTATAATCCCAGAGATATACTTTGATAAGCGTAATGCGGGGCCAGCGAGCGAGCGGCGAGGGAGAGAGCGCCCAGCCGGAGGGGTGTGTGTGTGTGTGTGTGTGCGAGAGAGAGTCGAGAGAGAGCCACATGTTGCTATCCATTTGTGTGCGTGTATCCGCCTGCGACTCTGCTGTGCGCGTATCCGTGTGCCAGGCCGCCTGCCGCTGTGAGTGTGTGCGTGGGGGCAGAGCTCTCGACTCTCCGGGCCTCGCTTCAGTATTCAGTAGTCAGTATTCAGTATCGTTCCAAACATGCTGGAAGAAGGTTGGTTGCTCTGCGCTCTCTCTGTGCTATCGCTCTCTCTCTCCCGCTCGGTTCGCGCCGGTTACTCCGCGTACTTGTTGTTGTTTATTGTTTATGTTTGATGGCCAGCAGCAGCAATGGGATTATGTTTGAGGCGATGGATTATGAGTGGCAGAAGTATAGCAGAGTGGCCTAAGCCCGCTTGATTGAGTGTGTGTTGTGTGTGCTTGAATCCGAATCTGTGCCGAGTGTGAACTGTGACCCGTGAGCGAGTGAGTGAGTGAGTGACCCCAGGACACTGACGGCAGGAAGTGAAAGTATACAAGGCACACAATGGATCTCCGTCTCAGCCTTAGTCCCTGCATTGAGTTCCTCTTTTAACACCACAGCGCAGACAGCTGTGTGTGCGTGCTTAGAGTCTGCAGACCAGATTTGCCACACCACTGTCAAGTCGCATTTGTCAACAAAGGTTGCGTTGCACACACAACGGCACACCAGCACACCATCACACCAACACACCAGCACACACAACCAGCCAGCCAGCAACACACACAAAGCGCTCAAATGAACTTAAAAAGCAGAGCGAAAGCTTTTAAATCTGTTGCTTTCGTGCAGGCTAATCCCTATGAAGTTCACTAGATTCTCTGCTGTGTTGGTGTTGCTATTGCTGTTTGTTCCCCTCCCCCCCTCTATAGCAGTGGCAGACACCAGCTCACCAACACACTGGCACTCACAGACACAAAGCTGGCAGGGGAGAAGTGGAGAGCAGAGCTGCCAACAGCAACAACAATGCACGGCGCGCTTTGGCACTTAAACCGAACTGAGCCGTCGGGCAGGGCTCATCCCCAGAGCCCGAGGGAGCAGGTCCTCAGCTAGCCGGCCACCACCCGGCCACCCACTGACCTAAGCCAAGCTCCACCGCCCCTCCCAGTCCGACCCAGTCGCCCACAAGAAAGCCAGGGCAAAACAACCAAGCAGGCGGCGAGGCTGTGAAAATAAAATAAAGGCTAAGAGAGAAGGATAAGCGCAGGCGGGGTCTAGACGGGATCAGCCAGTGGGAGTGTATAGGGTGTACTGGCTTAGTACAGGGTCCTAACCCATTTCTTGCCCAGTTATTAGATTGTTTAAGGAGGTGAAATACCTCGAAGTACAGGTCCTTAATCATCATACATATAGCCAAGTTAGTGACAGCATAGACCCTTATCAAGCGATCATTTTCTTCCATTAATTATTTCTAATGAATATATAATTCCCAGGGCTAGTATATCTAACATCTAAAGAAGACCAATCTTAAGCTAATTCCTTTTAGTAAATTAGGACACAGTTGCCCAACTTAAATACCCCTTTAAAGCAGATATTATCCTTGGCAACGATTCGCTTTGATTCGGATCTACAAGTCCTCGATCCCAGCTGGTGGAATATCAAAGCAGATAATAGAAGCACCACCCTGGGCCAGAGCTTTGCCACTGTTCCTCTAAAATCTTCGATTAGGCAGCCAGATATCCCTTTGAGGCATCTAATTACCCAACCCCTAGCCGGAGCACTCCGTCACGCCGGATTATGTAACCCCGAGTGACTCCTCGAGCGTGCTCTCTGGCGATTAGGTAGCGTGATTTCGCTCATTACGCCTAAAAAGCGAATTCCGCCTCGGATTAAAAACCCACTACGCTCGCTTCATCCCTTGTGCCACACCACTGGGGGCTTATTCCAACTTTTGACTAATTTGATTATCTGATTCGGCATTCATAGTCATAGTCACCCCTCTGCCGGGGCTAGCTGCATTTTTTCCAGAGGGAGCCTGCTCCACAGGCGGTTGGCCGGGTGTCATGTGCTGCTCCCCCGGAGACTTAACTGTAAAAGCCCTCGGCATGGCTCCCACACTCACACTCAGGCAACACCCTCACTCGTATGTGGAGCTGCGCTGAAATGGAAAAAAATGCCAGCTCAGATACCGCTGGCATTGGGCGGAATCGCAAAAAATTAGCAGTTAATCCCCTTAAATTGAATGCCGCAGATGGTGTTGCCACTGTCGTGTCTGTTGGTTTACTTGGTGTTGCTGGTGGAGCTCTGGTGGGGCCGGCTAAGAGCAACAGGAGGAGCAGGAGGAGTAGTGAGTGGGTTAGGGGCGGCGTATGTTCGCTGCTCGTGTTTGTGGCAATTAGCCAGAGTTGCCACATAATACGCGCGGATAAATGTTTAAGATTTTAAGTTGGAGCACTGGGGTGACTTGGCTTTGCTCCCGGCTGCCGGGACTGGACTGGACCTAAGCTGGCGTGTGTACTGGTGAGCTGGTGTGTGTGCTGGTGTGTTTGTGGTTTGGCTCTTGTGGCCAGGGCTTAGGGGACTCCTCAAGCGGCAGCACTTAATCCGCAACTAGCGAAGAAATCTGTTGAGAAATTTAACCTAATCCCGGCCGGGGTTCAGAGATCTCTGCACCGAATCCCACAAAGGCTGCTGTCCCTCGGCGGGGCCCGAGAAGGAGGAGCTGAGAGGGAGGAGCTGGCACTGGGACTGGGACTTATAATGGCACTGCGTAAATCCCCTTCAAATTAAGCTCCTTGCCAGCCTCGCGTATCGACGTCTCGCACCCTTCCTCATCCCCGCCCCACTTCGAGGTTACGCTTAATGCAAATACAATGCTACGCGCTCACCGCAGCCGGATCAAATTTCATCCTCCTCGGAGGGCAGCCCATCCTCCATCCCCCATCCCCTCCGCGCCCTCTCTGCCTCGGGCAGACAAAGCCCAAATGCCAAAATACCAATGCGATATGGCGACAGCGTCGACATCCTTTCTGCCTCCTGAGTAGGACATCGCCGTCGTCGTCGTCTGTGGGCCACTAATAAACCCAAGGCCCCCCCGCTTCCGCTGGCATTGTAAAGCCGCTCATCTGGCAGCTCCTTCAGCTCCAGCTCCGGCTCCGCTCACCCCGCTCCCCGCTCCCAGCTCGCAGTTCATTGGCAGCGGATTAAGCCGGCGCGCATTCGCAGAGGCAGCAAATACAAAAGACGCTTTTGCCATTGGATCGATTTAAAATACTTCAGCCGGGAAGGAAAATAAGCGGGACCAGAGGAGAAAAATCAGTTGTGGGTATTAATAAGCGCAGGAAGGGTGGCCAGGGACCGAGGGCCGAAGGCTGAGGGCTGAGGGGTAATATGCATAAGCACCATTAACTTGTACTTAAAACTGTGGCAGGTGGTTGAGCCGGGGTGCGGACCGCGGAAGAGGTACTCCCTCCTCCTCCCCCGCTCCTGCGCTGAGTGTAACTTAATTCGCCGTGTGGCTGGCAGCGTCTTCAAGCGGATTATATTAATCAATACAGTGATATATATGGCCTTTGTTCAGCCCTGTGCTCCTTACGGTCCCTGCTTCCTCTTCCCTGTTTTTCGGAGAACTTGGCTTAAATCAGGCTGACAGCCACTAGGCGTATACTTATTTTCCTGCCTAAGATTCCTGGAACAAATGAAATATTCATGAGACACTAGAGATTCAAAGGGTTTTCCTATATAATGATTTTTTATATATATTAATAAGAGTATTATTGGCTTAGAAAACTTGGAGTTAACTGTAGAACTTGGCCATAAAATACTATACTTATTTTCCTGACTGAGGTTCCTGGAACAAATGAAATATTCATGAGACTCTAGAGATCCAAAGGGGTTTTCTATATAATTATTTTTTATATATATTAATAAGAGTATTATTGGCTTAGAAAACTTGGAGTTAACTGTAGAACTTGGCCATAAAATACTTAAATCTTCATAGACATTTATGCATAAATATTTCCGAGTGAATGTAGGTACTCTTTCTCATCATAATTGGTATAAGACTGACCCCGAACCCGAAGATGGCTCAAATAGAAGCCACTGGGTATCCGCCATTCGTCACCCTGAGATGGCTTCTTGGCTTCCCGGCTCAGACCTGCTCCGAGTTCTTTTTGCCCGCTTTAATTGAATCAATGGCACAGATCGCATGTTGTGCTCCTTTCGCCTCCGCCTCCGCCGCCGCCTCCGTCGCCAGAGACTTTGTTTGGCTTTAAGCAGGAAGATTTAAACGTAATGCTAGCCGATGCCCTCCGCCCTCCGCCCTCCTCTGCCGGCATAGTCATGCATTTATGTATATACATGCCTATAATTCAGTCACACAGTCAAAGCGTCTTAAGCGCTAAGTAGAGGCAACGTAAATAAGTAATATTGATAACTAAAGTGATTAAGGTTGCCTTTGCCGTTGCAGTTGCAGGTTCCAGTGCCAGTGCCAGTTGCCCCTCCGCTCTGCTCCTCTCCGTGTGTGGCTTTGTCTGGCGGCAGCCGAGTGGGGATCGGGTCCCCGAGCGGAGTGGGTGGCCCGGACCGGCCATTCGAAATGTTTAAAACAAACGCAGTCTGGGCAGATTTATGGCCACACATACACACGCACATGTATTGGTATTGGCCCCTCTTGGCGAGCTGGCTGCGGCTGCGATTACGTTTGGTTCAACTGGCTCTGGCTTGATTTTTGGCCACCAACCCCAGGGAACGAACGGGCCCGGCCAACTCTATCTCGGCTGCGTTTGTTTGCAGACATTATCGACATTTAAATCCCTTATTTGTGTCTGCTTGTCCTTGCCCTCCAGCTCGTCCTTGTCCTCGCCGCCACTTGATAGTATTTGACAAATTGAAAATCCTTTTTGTGGCGAGCGGCCCTTGTGTGCACTCGCACATGGCCTTATCCTGCAGTTCATAATTTTAATCCTGTTTCTCAAAAACTTCTGCTTACTTGCATCGCCTGCGAGTCCTTCTTTTCCAGCAGCCTTCTTTGCGCCTTAATTATTCAGTCTCGGAGACTTGGCCTAATCCGGCTGCCATCAATTTATCATTGGCCACTTCGATTGCATAACTCCGCACTGGCCGTGGCCCGAGTCATTTGGCCGAAAAGTACACATCATAATCCTTTTGTAAGGATTTGTCCCTGTCCGCGTGGGGGGCGGGGGAGGGAGCTGGCCCCTGTGCATTCAATTATCGTTGGCCCCGCAGTTGGCCATTGTCTCAGGGTCCCAGTCCCAGCCCGGTCCGCAAGCTCGCAAAACTAATGAAGTGCTGCAGCTCCTTGAGCAGCCTGCTAATGCCACTAGAGTCCTTTTGCCGCCGCCCCGCCCCGCTCCGTCCCCCGCCCCGGAGTTCTCTGCCGGACTCTTGAACTCCTCGGCCACTTGGCCGCATGTATAAGCATGTTTTCTGGTTTGCTTCACAGACAAAGCTTAGAACCACTTAAGAAAATCCATTCACAACCTGAAACTAACTAGACTCCTGGCCATCCTGCCTTCGGCTCTGCGAGTGCGTGTATGTGTGCGTGTGTGTGTGCGTGTGTCCTGCTGGGATTTTCGAGCGCTCCGTCTGAGGTTTGGTCGGTGTCGTTTTTGCTGGCAAAAGAAAACTCACCTGATGACGGTCCCAAATCAACATATGAAGCCAACAACAAAAAGGATTAAGTCCAAGACACACACACAGCACACACAACACACACACAGCATCCTGGCTGTTAGGCAGCCTGGCATCCTGCCCTCATGCATAGTTTTACATGTCTAAGGACAAAAAATGAATTTATTGCGCAACAAAAACAAGACTTGAGACAATTCCAAAGCCTAACCCAAGAGGCCGGGGCCAATTTAGCAGCTGAGAAGGGCCCGGCAAAGGATTCAAATAAATTACCGCTACGGGCCATACTTATTTCATTAGGATTATTTTTGACTAACATTTACGGCCCCGACCCTGCCCCGACCCTACCCGAGTCGAGTCAAAGGATTCCCTGATTTCCGGCCATATCCGACTGGCCAGCTTTCGATTGGCTTTCGCCGGCAAGAGGGCCCTAAGCGCGGCCAGCGGCCCACGTTACTCGCGAAGAGAAAGAAAATGCCTCGCGGCATTAATTATAATCCGCTTAACAGTTTCAACATGTTTTCCCAGCCCCGAAAGCCCTATTCGAAAAAACACAATACAAATACGGCGGCACAAAAAAAGTTCAGATCTCTTAGCCCGCTTCTGACTCAGGGCTGGGGGGGGAAAGAGCCCGGAATCCGGGGGCAGCCCAACTGCAAAGTGCACAAAATTCGCATGTGCACAAGTGGAACTCGAGCCCCGCTGAAGAGCACTGACTTTGATTCGGAACAGCATTAGCAGGGCCAAGAGATCAGTCCAAAGGCAGTTCAGAAACACTCGAAAGGGGTTTTGGGAGTGAAAATGGCATTAAAACGAAATGGTATTAGGTGATATATAATGCTTGAATGAGTCAGTTTCTATGATTATGGGATTTTATAGGTAAATCTTATCTATATATAGCTGATTTCTTAGTTTGTCTAAGCTATTTAAAGGTGTAAATGCTCACTTAAGTCTTAAGAGTAATGATTATTTTTGCTCCATTATTAAAACCTCTTTGCCACAAATATTAGTTATTTTTTAATAGCTATAAATCAATCTATTTAAATCTATAATATATATAGAGCGTTATTATAAACTTGATTTATATAAAAAAGAAGTTTGTCGGTTCAATTTAAGCATTAAAACGATATATATTAGGTGATATATATGCTTGAGTGAGTCAGTTTTTATGATTATTGGATTTTATAGGAAATTCCAGTCTATATATGGTAAATATCTTAGTTTGTCTGAGCTATTTAAAAGTGTAAATATTCACTTAAGCCTTGGGAATACTTATAATTTTTGTTTCAATGTTAAAACCTCTTTGTCACAAATATTAGTTATTTTTTAATAGCTATAAATCAATCTATCTAAATCTATAAAATAAATATGTTGTTTTGTGACTTAACAGCTTGAAAGATTAAAAACTATCGTTATTATAAACTTGTTTTATATAAAAGAAGTTTGTTGGTTCAATTTAAGCATTAAAACGATATGGTATTAGGTGATATATAATGCTTGAGTGAATCAAGTTCTATGATTATTAGATTTTATAGGAAATTCTAGTCTATATATGGTTAATTTCTTAGATTGTCTAAGCTATTTAAAAGTGTAAATGCTCACTTAAGCCTTTAGAATAATTATTATTTTTGCTTCATTATCAAAAGCTCTTTTAATAATATATATATAACCATACTAGGTTTGTTTTATTAGCTATAAATCCATGGTATTTCGTGTCTAAACAGCTTGATAATTTTTAAAGCTAGCGTTATTATAGATTTGATTTATATAAAACAAGTTTATTGATTCAATTTAAGATTAAATAAAATGTCTTGCCTCTACGAACCTTTGAAATACTTTGAACTATATTAATACCTACCTAATATATCCAGTTTTTCTACAGAGAGTTTAAGGATTAGCTTCTTGAAATAAATATCAAAATGCTATGAAGACTTTCTCCTGACAATTATATATAATTAGCATGAATCTCCAGCAGTACCTAAATCTCTAATATAATGAGTTTAAATGCTAGAGTTATTTTAAACTTGATTTATATAAAACAAGTTTGTTGGTTCGATTTAAGAATTGAACCTCAGAAATATTTATAGCCTCCATATCCAGTTTTTCTACAAAGAGTTTAAGGATTAACTTCTTCAAATAAATATCAAAATGCTATAAAGACTTCTCCTGACGATTATATATTATTATAATTATAATTGATTATAATTGGCCTGAATCTCCACCAGTACCTAAATATTTAATAAAATGAGCTAGAGTTATTTTAAACTTGATTTATATAAAACAAGTTTGTTGGTTCAGTTTAAGAATTGAACCTAAGAAATATATAAAACTGTCTCAATATCCAGTTTCGCTACAGAGAGTTTATGGATTAGCTTCTTTAAATAAATTTCAAATTTCAATGAAGACTTTCTCCTGACGATTATATATAATTGGCCTGAATCTCCAGCAGTACCTAAATCTCCAATAATCAAGTATCAAGCGATCCCAACTAATTGGGCGTCTCACCTGGTTACTTCGGCAGTTTTTTGTTTAGTTAATCTTTCATTTCCAGGGCATTCATTATTTCCAAGGCAATTGTTAGCTGGCTTGCTTGCCCGAGTCCTGCGGCAAGGACCGAAGCACCCCCAAGGCGAGGCGCAAACCGATTTTCATTTTATTGTCCTGCTTAATATGTTTGCTTTTCTTTTGAGAGTGCGGCAGGGGGGAAAGAGGGCAGGAAGTGCAGGGAAAGCGCAGGGACTAAGGCAAGGATATGTGCAGGCAGCCAAAGGTGTGAGACGGCAGCCAAGCGAGAGGCTCAGGCGGGTGTGTGATGTGTGTTCGGTGTGTGTGTGCGGTGTGTGTGCGGTGTGTACGTGTCCTGGGGAAAGTTCTTAAGTCGCTCCGAATGCTGCGTCTGCAGGGAGCTGTCTCGGGCATTATAAATTAAAATGCACGCATTAAAAATTCTAGCAAAAAGAGTTTGCAATTAAGTAGGACTTAAGTTGAAGTGTAAATAAAAATGCACACACACACTCGAACGCATGCGGATCCCTTAAGAAGGCCAAGGAAATTTGCTCTCTGGCGTGAAGCGAAGGAAAAACTTGTGGCAATTTCCTTAAGACTATTGCTTAATTTCCGGTCACTCTTCCCTGAACACATCCTTCCACACACACACGCACCCACCCCCAACAGGCACGCACACACACTGGCCCGGCGAAGCCCACTTAAGACCCCTGAAATCCTTGAGATTTTTTGCACTGGTCAAGCAATGATAAGCAAATTTCCCAACAGTTCACTTGGCTTAAGAAGGACCCTTTCCCCCACTCCACTTCGACAGCATCCCTGCTCACGTGTCCGTTCGGGTTATTAAAACTTTTGGTCTGTTGAAATTTTAATTTCCCTAAATACCCAAATCACTCAAAATCATTTTAATAAGTAAATTATGAGCATTCTGCCTATAAATAAACAATCACACAATTTATTCCATCGAAAAAGTCGAGAAAAGTCTTCAAATATTTGCAGTCCGGAAAAGGATACTTGAGTAATCCCTAGCAGAGTCACCTAAATAGCTCCGCCTGGCCCAGAGCCCACAGCCCAGAGCCCAGAGCCGAGTGCTTTTGTGTGTGTGCGTATGCATGTAAGGATTAAATCGTTTTGATGTCCTTGCCAGGGCAATTTATAATTATTTGTTTGCCTCGGACTCGGCCTCGGCCTGTGGTCAGCCAATTGGTCAATTTCTTAGAAGAAAGTCGAGTGGATAAAACTTTGCTTTCCTTTCCTTTCCGCCCGGAAAACCCTCTTACACTTCATGCACATGAGATGTTTCTGGAAACTTTCCAAAAGATTATAAGTCCCCGGGCCAAGGGACTTAGCAAGGACGAAGCTCCTGCCAGCAGCCACCTTCGCCTCCTTAGACTGGGAATTTTCCAATTCCAATTTCAGTTGATTGCGATGACTGAACTTGATTATTTCTGCCGCCATCGATGCAGGTTAATAAATCTTAAGCCGCGTGGCGGTTCGCGGGCGCAGATACCGCCTTAGCCCCGAGAGGGGAGAGCGGAGCGGAGTCCGGAGTTCATTTACAAGTCGTTCGCCGGCTTAGGAGACGAGAGACGAGAGGGGGAGGAGATGCCAAGTCGTCGACTGCCTCGCCAAGATTTAATGCCCTCCCTGCGCATTTAATTCAATTTGTTTTGGCCCGGCTCGGGCTGTCTCGATTACTTTCCATTTTTCCGCCTTTCCCTGCTGCCACTGCCACTGCCACTGCCACTGCCACTGATAATGCTAATAAGGATAAGCCCTGTCTGCCCCCGTTGGCCGGGTGACTTAAAGCTGCTGATTCCATTGGCCGTCAGTGGTTGCGGGAATGCCAGGAGGCCAGGAGGATGCCGAGGCAGCTGGATTCCTGGTGCAACAATTAGTGGGTGCTCCATGGCTGTGAGCCGCACACTAACTCCACCGCACACTAAACGCACTCACACACATGTGGGCAGGTGGACGCAATCCGCTTTGTTGTGGCCCCATCAAAACAGGACTTCATGGATAATGGATATATTGGGTTTATAATTCGGTGCACAGCGCACGGGGAGTGGGGGCAGCCAGGACTCCGGCGGTCATTAGCGGACGGCCGACATAATGCGGAGTCGGAACCCGAATCGGTTTCGGATCCGACATCGGCGGCGGTAGCTAATTTCGCTTAAATTTCCGCATTTTGTGTAAATTCTGAGCCATCGATTGAATTTAATGGGATTATTGCTGCGGCTACCGGGGACCCCTTAAAGTTCCCAGGACGCTGATCTGGACCGGTGACAAACAATACATTATAGTTGAATTCTTTATTCCTTTTCAACTCGGCACACACCCACACTCCCACACACACACCGCACACGGCACGAGGCCGGAGCCGGAGCCGGCCTGATGTATTTATTTTTAATGCCAATGGCCCCCAATGAGGTTTTCATGGCAATTAAAAGATTTGCATGGCACACACACAAGCCTAGCACAAAAATATGGCCTGAAAATCGCACGTAATTGGGCTGAACTTTTGGTTGGTCCGATATTTCCCTCGTACATCCCTCGATGTCCGCCTTTAAAACGCTTCCAGCTGTCCCTGGTCCGGGTTCCTGGTCCGGACTCCCGGCTCCCAACTCTCAACTCCCGGACACGGCAAATGCCAATCGTCCGCCAATCTCTGGCTGCTTACAATTTTTATAATTGGAATAATTAATAATACCATTATGTTGGTCGGACCTGGGGCGTTAAGCCTATTTGGTGTGTGGCCCCGCCCACGGAGAGCCCCCCGGTCGGGGCTGCAATGGCGAGGCGCCTATAACTTCTATTTTCCGAATTTTGCCAATTTAATTTTAAGCCCTTGATAATTGGTCGGCAGGAGAAGTAAGTTAGGACAAGAAGAGCATAATTCATAATTTCAAAAACGGATTTTTGCGAAATATCGAAGTTCTTTGGGCCGGCTTTTGCCGGTGTCCGGGGTTTGGGGCGGCAATTTAAGCGGCTAAAACCATTTGCGGCTAACCGCAACTGGCCATAATTTATTTTAATACTTTGCTGCGTGCGGGCCAATCTGCGCATATGCAAAGCCCCATTTCGAATATGTTTTAATTGCTTATTTTAATTTGTCGATGATTTGCACTTGGAACTAGACGGCTCTAAACCGATTATTAAACAGCACTCGAGTGGGCTTTATTAGTCTGCATTATTTCTAACCATTATTCCCACCCTCTCCTTGCCTCCCGCAGCCAAATCACTTCCGCTCCACTGTGTGGTGGAGTCGGTGCACTCCCTGCACGCCTCCCTCACCATCGACACCCGCCAGCCCTGGAAGCGGCGGCCCAACATCGAGACGGACAGCTACGTGATCATCGCCGCGGCCACGCCCTGGAGCGAGATCGTCCAGACGGCGCTCCAGCGGCTGGGCTACTCCCAGGAGGTGGCCAACACAGCCAGAGGTGAGTCTCCTATATATTTCCCTATGAAACCATACTAATTAAGAACCATGTTCCCCTCTGCAGGCTCCCTAATAATCAAGCACTGGAAGCCCATTCCCCTGGAGCAGATATCGGACAACCCGGCAGTGCCGGTCAGCGACATAGTGGGCGAGCTGACCTCGGTGATCACCTTGAGGATCGTGATCCTGCGGCCCAAGACCTCGCCCTTCGGCGAGATCAAGGACAAGCTGCTCAAGCTCCTGGTGCTGCAGTCGCATGCGGTGCTCCGCTCCACGGGCTGTCCTTTGGATGAGGTGAGTTCCCCTGCCCGGAGCAGCCAATTAGGGATTCACTTTGAACTTTCACTTAAAATTCTGCACTAAGACGACGAAATTCTATAATGATTCATAAGCGGTTTACCCGGGGCAGAGCTCCCTCTGGCTCTTATCCGACTTGGAGTTGCTGAAACTTGCCGAAAAATGTCTCCGGATGAGCAGAGGCGACGCTAATTTGCCTGATGTGAGGCACACAGATACTCGGCAGAAGCACACACAGATACAGCTTACACACACAGCTCACAGATACACAGAGAGCTTTTGCATGTCCTGGCGGCGGCTGCTGCTTGTGGAATATTAAACGCATAACGCATTGAAAATGTTTTGATAGCGACTACAAAGAAAATTTGTTAAGCCGAGTTCATTTATTTGGTTCACTTAACTAATCCTTTTTTGCAATAGTTTAATTTTAATCAGCTTTGCGCTGCCTTGTCCTGCCTCCTCCGAGGCGAGTGTGTGCGAGTGTGTGTGTGTCGGCTTTGTTTCCTTACTGCAATCGGTTTAGAAGGCTTAGTTCGAGTTCCTGGAGCTGGAGCTGGAGCTGAGGGGCGGGGAGCACGGCTCACATGACCCAATTCCGTGGGCGGGGCGGGCGATATCGGTGCATTAGCGCCATAAATCATACGCCGCGGCGCTCGCTATCATCGCCGGCGATGAACAACACGAAATCACGGCCAGAAATACCCTTCAATTGATATTGCGACTGCTATTTTATTGGCCCAAAGCCCCCAGCCCCGAGTCCGCCGATTAATATTAGCGAGCCAGAGACGGCAGTTGTCGTCCCTCCTAATCACCTGATAAGCATTTACCATAATTTCCACATTCGTGGGCTGACACCGCCAGTGCCTTCAGATAGGAAAATCAATTTAATAACACCCCACCTAACACGTAAGAAGCCTCAACCCATTTACCATTTACCATTTACCATTTTATATACAATTAGGTGCCTCCTAACCCAACCTCCACCCAGGCAGCCCCTCCGCTGAGCAGCTTAAGTGATTTGGGGCGCCTCCTTAGCTGATAGTGGGGAAAAGCAGGGCCAAAACAACGGCGGACACTATCTTTCCCAGCTGGGAGACAGAGCAGTTAATACGCCATACCTGCACCCATACCATACCCCTTTTTCGATTCTATTTCTGTTGGGTAAATTCAATTTTAATCGCCATAAGCTGAGGTGTCGCTGCCTATCAGGGACTATCTATTTATCGCCTTCGCACGGCACTGTCTGTTAATATCAGCCCGCGGCGGTATCAGTCCCTCAGTACCTCCACCCCCCCGACCCCATATCGTAATGGGCAATTTCGGACTCCGCACATTTATGGCTAAGTAAATCCCGCCACTTGAGGTCCCCTTCGATACCGACACCCCTCGAGCCGGCGACTGTAACTGTGATTTTTATGACAGCCGCTTAGCGAGCGGCGGACCCGGGGTCTTAGTAGCTTCTGTTGACAGTCGCTCAGTGCCCAGCAAGCCCCGGCCCAAGGTTGGCCCCTAATCCCTTGCATTGCGCATGCGAACAAACTTCGATGATCGAATCAAGGGGGTTTTAGTGATATCTAACCATATGTATTCCAAGAATCAAGTCATAAATATAATACATAAATATAATACATATAAACCCAGCTAAAACTTTGTAAGAACTATCTAGAATCAAGCTCCTCCCTTCTCGTTTCCAGGTGACGCTCTCGCAGATCTGCCGGAGCTCGCACCAGAACACATACGCCCTGCCCGGCGGCGAGATCTCCGACGATCTGCGCCGCAAGTTCGACCAGTGGTGGTCCAACCAGCTCTCTCCCCAGGCGGCGGCCATGGCGCCCAAGATGCTGCCCTTCATGACGGGTCCCTCGGCGGTGCCGGTGCCCGTGGCCGTGCCCGGCGAGATGGACTTTCCGGTGGGCTCGGCCATGGCGGCGGCGGCGGCTGCCGCAGCCCATGCGGCCGCTGCCGGCGGAGCAGCGGTGGGCGGGAATCCGCTGGGATCGATGGGCAGCCGGGAGAGCCTGCTGCTGGCCAACGAGGCGGCCCACCACGCCGGGGCCGGCGGGCCTGCTCCCGGGGCAGGACATCACGGCAGTATGCTAGTGCATCCGATGCACGCCTCCATGCACCACCACCACCACCATGGGGGCAGTGGCCACGGGCCGCAGTACCCCAACCAGAAGACCCGCATGCGCACCAGCTTCGACCCGGAGATGGAGCTGCCCAAGCTGCAGAAGTGGTTCGCCGAGAACCCGCATCCCTCGCGCCAGCAGATCCAGACCTACGTGGTCCAGCTGAACGCCTTGGAGTCTCGACGGGGCCGGAAGCCGCTGGACGTGAACAACGTGGTCTACTGGTTCAAGAACGCCCGGGCGGCCCAGAAGCGGGCCGAGATGCGGGGCGGGAGCCTGGGCAGCGCCATGAGCGCCCTGGGCCATGCCGCCATGAACGGCTATCTGAGCCAGCACGCCCCGCTGGGCCAGAACTCCAGCAGCAGCGCCGGGAGCCAGCCTATGAGCATGGGCAACCTGTCCATGTCGCACGACTATCTGAAGAGTCCGCTCAGCCTGAAGTCCGAGGACATAGACACCATGTCGCAGCACTCGGACGACATGGAGGACGAGCCGAGCAGGCCGAACACCCCGCAGCTGCCGCTCTCCCTGACCACGCATGAGCGCCATCGCAGCTCGCCGCTGATGGACGAGGACGACGAGGAGCCGGCCGAGCAGCAGCACCAGCAGCTGCAGGAGGCCAAGAGTGCCGGGAGCGATGGCATGAACGGCAGCCTCAACGAGGAGGAGCGCCAGGAGAAGGCAGCGCGGGATGCTGAGCTGCAGGACAACGAAAAGGAGAGCTCCGGGGCGGAGGAGCGCCACCAGGACACCGATCCCCAGCTGGAGACCGGCTCCAGCCTCAATAACAACAACAACCACAACAGCAGCTCGCACAACGACCAGGAGGTGGGCTCCACGCCCAAGCGCACCACGCCCAAGGAGGAGGACGACGACCTCGACATGGACGAGGACGAGGAGGACAACGAGAACGATGCCAGCCACCTGGACGAGTTCAGGTCCCCGTCGCCGGACATGGCCGGTGGCGTGGTGCCGCACAAGGACCAGCTGCCCTTTCCCATGGTGCCCAACTCCATGTTCTCGCAGTCCTTCATGTACATGAGCCACTACATCCCGGCCTTTGGCCAGGCGGCCGCCGGCCATCCCCATCACCATGCCGCTGCCGCCGCGGCGGCCGCCGGCATCCAGCCCAACGCCCTCATGGGCGGCGGCGGTCTCAACCTGTCCAGCATCTCGAACGAGGAGCGGCGCAAGCGGAACCGCACCTTCATCGACCCGGTGACCGAGGTGCCCAAGCTGGAGCAGTGGTTCGCCATGAACACGCATCCCTCGCACAACCTGATCCTCAAGTACACGGAGGACCTGAACACGATGCCATACAGGTGGGTGACTACTTGCTGCTTATATATAAATTTAAGTAAATAAATGTGGTTCGCTTTCATATACCTTCTTTTAAATCCTGATACAATCGGAACTAATTACCTTTTTAAACTTATTTTATATCTTATTAACTAAACCTGACAACTACTTACTTATAAATTAAATAAATAAAATATGTTCCGCTTGGAAGAAGGCTCTTTCATGTACCTCCTTTCAAAACCTGATCAAATCTGAACTAATTACCTATTTAAACTTATTTTATATCTTATTAACTAAACCTGACATCTACTTACTTATAAATTTAAATAAATAAATAATGTTCCGCTTGATGAGAGGCTCTTTCATGTACCTCCTTTCAAAACCTGATACAATCGGAACTAATTACCTATTTAAAAGAATTAATTTATATCTTATTAACTAATCCTGACAACTACTTACTTATAAATTTAAATAAATAAATTATGGTCCGCTTGAAAGAAGGCTCTTTCATGAACTTCCTTTCAAAACTACTTACTTATAAATTTAAATAAATAAATTATGTTCCGCTTGAAAGAAGGTTCTTTCATGTACCTCCTTTAAAAACCTGATAAAATCTGAACTAATTACCTATTTAAAAGATTTATTTTATATCTTATTAACTAACCTTGAATCTTTCGCTTCTGTTCCTTGCAGGCAAAAGTTCCCCCGCCTGGAGAGCAAGAACGTGCAGTTCTGGTTCAAGAACCGCAGGGCCAAGTGCAAGCGGCTCAAGATGTCGCTCTATGACAGCAACCAGTGCGCCCAGCTGGGAGGACTCGGCTCCTTTGTGCCCAAGTACGAGGAGCGGGATTAGACTAGAGTTCGAAATCAAAATTAGCAGCATTTCTTCCTGTAAATAGTGCTCGAGAGAGACACACGCGCCCCAATTGAAGCAGCTCGGAGCTATGACAAATACCATACCATATACGATAGCTGATAAATATGTAATCCCTAGTTTAGTCCACTCTAAGTATTATAGACCGAGAACTAGCCCAGTTACGCGCTGCCAGTTGGCAGCCTAGAGCAAATAGATAAAGCCACTTACGAGTAATTCGATTCGATCTTGCATGAACTCCACTCCAGTATGACTAACTTATGGAACCCTAGAACCCTAGCCTAGCCCTATCTCCGCATCCATTTCTACCTAGTTCTAGCCATCGTATCGTATAGAGGAGACCTTAAGCATAAGCAAACCAAAGAAAGCCAAGTTAGAGAGTGGATCTGCGATCTGTATATAGAGTATGTTATCCTAGGTACGCCCTCTTTGCATTGTGAATTTGTTTCGGTTTAGTTGCGTTCGCATCGGCAGATTAGGCTTAAGTTGTACGCGATCCGGTTTAGTTTAGTTTAGTTGTCCCGCCTTATTTGACAAATCCCCCGCCCCTCCCCGAGCCTAGCACATATCCCCCGGCCCCGCACACGGACTCCGCATATGGAATGTATAACATATATGATTCGTGGCCCTCGCGCCGTGGTATCTAATACCAACCACCCCCAAGAGCTGAGCAACCCAATCGGCTTCGTTTCGGACGAACCCTTCGTCGCTATCCCCGCCACCCCGCCACCCCGCCACTCCCCCTGATTCAGACACTCGACGAAATGTTTTTTAATAAATTGTTCCACTAGTTTCGTAAGCCTTCAGATAGAGAATACAATTAATTCAAGTAATATTGTAATTTATTGCAAGCATCAGTACACCGACACCACACAAGCCACACAAACACGACATCAGACAGACAGCGAAAACACCCACACATCTTTATATATAATATAAATAGAAGTATATTCCCCAGCAATTATTAAATGATTAAATAAATACAATTTTAAATGTCAAATTCAAGCGAGGACTTTTTTATTTGGGGAAATGGGGAGGGTGAAATTATATTAGTAGAGTGGGGAACCCTTCAAGGAGTTGGGCTTTCCAAGAGAATGTAGTTGAAGGTGAGTATGACAGGGTATTATTTATTTATTTAGTAAGGCAGTTTATCTAGTTTAGTTATATTAGTTTATTTTTTTAGTAGTTTAGGATAGTATTTATTTGACTTAATGGTCTGGTATAAAGTTGGCCTTCTTTGCATTGGTTAATTTGAGAATAATGGATAGTTTCTAAGGAGTAAGCTCTAGCTAAGGCTCTAAGTCATACTGGTGACTAAGATGCACTGTTACATTAACCAATAAATATGTTAGTTGCTGGAAAATAATTTCTCCTGGCCTGGGACATCATTAGGGAGTACATAAATTACCTTAGAGACGAATGTGCACTCTGTGGCGAAGGAGGGGACCCACTTCCGGTGGCGCCTGGAGCTAATGTGCTGCCTGCAGTCGTAATGTGCTTCGCCATTTCTCATGTGTGCCGCCAGATCTTTGCTTTATTTCATATTTTTGCTTTTTTGGTAAGTTACTGATAAGCAGGGGGGGAAATAAATATGCATACGTTTACCGGAAAGGAGACCGAATGGCAATGGCTGCGGCGTGGCACGGGGCGTATGAGCAATCTCCCTGCGCCCTCGCCCATCCTCGGCGCAGATATGAAACAATTTATTAGCGCCAAAGTTTACTTATTTCTTTCTTTATTTCGCCCGCCTTTGTTACATCCCGCGGTCCCTGCCAGATAGCGAGGGGGGAGGGCTTCCGTGCGGTTACTAAATCAGCGTTCACATTACTTCTTATTTTGAGTAGGTACATCCCAGAGAGAGAGTGTGTGTGTGTGTGTGTGCCAGGGGATGTGCATCATTTGTTATCGCAAACTTTTAAATTAAAACTCTGGGAGGGAGTGGCTGGTTGCGGCCACAGATTTATGGCATATCTCTGGGCGCAGCATATTGGACCGGCTGCTTATTTATGGATCTCCTAATAAAGAGCGAAGCTGTTGCATATTCCCGGGCTGAAGGCAGTAAGGCAGCCGCGGAGAGCTCCTCATTTAAGAAATTACTACCTCAATGGCCAGGTAAATACTTGGCTCTGGAATCTCCCTTTTTGCAGCATAAATATTTACGCAAAATATTTAATTCCCTGCCTGCACCGAGGGCCAGGGGATGTACGGGAATTTCGCATAACTTTATCCATTAATTAAAATTCCTAGCACTTGGCACCGCTCTGTGGTTGGCTCAGGACCGAAATTACAGCCACGCCCTCCCAGCTCCCAGCTCCCAGTCACAGCTCCCACTCCAGGTCAGATGCGGGTTGGTAGTTGCTCCATTTTCGAGGGGCATTAAGGGTAAATATACATAAACAGGAGGCGAGTGGAAAAGAAAACATTTACATAGTTAACTGCGCCGCACTTGCGGCTGTTGGCCAACTTTCGTGGTGGCTCAAAGGTGCGTCCTCTCCGCTCGAGTGGCAGCATAAATCTTGCTTTCGCAACTTTTTCATATTGCCTTAATGACGCCAAATGGGGAATAAATCTGAATAATGCAATCATAATTAAGTGATGCTCACACCGCGGCCGAGAGATATTGAAATGTCCATCGATGCCAGCTCCACTGCCAGATTCGCCATCAAAGACACATTTCTTAGCAATTAGAGAGCTCAAGACAAAAAGGACACTCGCAGTGCCAACAAGGACCTGCGGTGGAGGTAAGCTGTGGGACATAAATAGTTTTGCGGCTTTGACTGATATGCGGGGCAATAAAACTAATGAGCGTGCGAGCCAAATAGTTGACAGTGGCCGGGTTCGTGGTGGTTGGTTCGCCAGCGGCCTGGTCCTTTGGCCTCCCGCCTGGCCCGCCCCTGAACTCCCCCGGAACTCCCCCGGCCCAGTCTAGTGCGGCTTGGTGGTGGCGATTCATTTGCCAAATTGAGTGCGCAAACAAACCGTAACGAAAGTCAAATGAATATAACGCAAGTCCAATTAAATGGTCATAAGTAATAATAATTCCGCTTTGATTTGTGACATTCACTTTACACGACCGCCGAGGCGAGCCAGCCAAGGGAGAGGCAGCTTCCTTTTCCGGCTGCTCTCGGACAAATTAGTTAATGAGGACCTCCACGGAAAAGAAAACAAGACAATCTACACGGCAGCGGTGGGCCATAAATTAGACCGAACTGATTTGATAGCTTATATATTCGAGATTACAGATTAGGAGATCTTTGAGTATCAGTCATATATATAATAGGGCGACTTAGGTCCATGACTGCTGAACGACAAATGGAATGGTCTAGTAATTATACTTTAAGGAGAGTAAATACGAGTCGGAAATAAGAGTGCTTCTAGCCCTTAAATTGAGGCGAATTGCTGCACAATTATATACCAAATTTTAATTACTTTTCAATATAAATATTATATACTTTATACTTTTACATAAATTATAAGAAACAAGGAGACCAATTGAACTGCAATTCAAATTAATCGCACTAGTGGTTACATATTAAGTGATTTAAAGCCTTCGAAGACTTTGAACTCTTTTCAGAATTATTTTCTAGAATTAGGATATAAAAATGCCGATTTAAGGACCCAAATCTTCTGAAGAGCATAATTTGGCAAAAATTAATATAACAGCCAAATGTCGTTCATTTTCGGAATCGCCGCTAACATCTTAATTATTTAATAATGAAATATTGCCTTAAAAATGATTTGACTAAAAATTAGGATATAAAAATGGCAACTTAGGGACCCAAAAATCCGAATTTGATGTCTTCTGAAGAGCATAATTTGGCCAAAAAAGGAATGACAGCAAAATGCCGTTCATATTCCGAATCGCCATTAAAATCTTAATTATTTAATAATGAAATATTGCATTAAAAATGATTTGATTAAAAATTAGGATATAAAAAGGCCGATTTAAGGACCCAAAAATTCGCATTTGATGTCTTCTGAAGAGCATAATTTGGCCAAAAATGGAATAACAGCCAAATGCCGTTCATATTTCGAAACGAAGTTAAAATCTTAATTATTTAATAATAAAATAATTAAATATTAAAGTAAAAAATTTTTGGTCGATTTTTCAAAAAAATGTAAGGGGTTACATTAAAATTTTCAAAAATAGAGAAAAATTTTTATTTCTTTTATTCTTAAAGTCGGTATGCAGAATAATTAACCAAATAAAATCTAGCAGAGAACGTCTTTCCGATTTGAAATTAAAGCTGTTTTGGCCAAGTTATGCTTATTTTTAACTCCGATTTTGCAAGAAATTAGAGTCTCATCGATCTGGGAAACTTGTAGTAAAAATCCTCTTAAATTTGGTTTTAGATACTAGGCGAACAGAGGGTACTAGCAGCCGGCAGTTATTTGAAATTATAAGACGCTTAAAAGTATGCTACAAAATACTACAAAACGACTGAATAAGGTTTCTGGTAACTTATGTTTCCGGTTGGCCGAGACTATTTTTAATTTTGAGTTGGCCAAAAATTAGGACATAAAAATGCCGATAAAGGACCCAAAAATTAGGATTAAAAATGCCGATTTAAGGACCATAATTAATCTTAATTATTTAAATTTGAAATTAAGGCTGCATTGGCCAAGTTATGGATATTTTGAATTTAGATTTGTGTAAAAATTAGGATATATAAAAAATGCCGCATACTTGAGGTGTTCTGCAGCAAAAAAAAAATCTAATTGAGAACTTCCCATTAGTCTTAAGAGTTTAATTGCTGCCTTATAAAATCATATAAAATAGTATCTTCTACCCTAGTTTTTCGTATGAGTAATGAGCATTAAATGATAATGGCTTCGGCCTGCCCAGAACTGAGGAGCCCGGATTTGCTGTGGGTCTCAGGGAACCCCTCGCAGCTCGGGTCAGCAGCTACTTTCATATCAGGATATTGCCCAAGAATATGACAAGGGGGCTTAGAAGGTACAGAGTAGGCTTGGAGAGCTTCAGGGAGTGAGCAGCAGGATACGGCACCCACCCTGCTGCCTGCATTGGGCGATTATTATTTATTATCTTAATTACGTCTTAAAATCCTCTGTGAAGCGGGACAAGCACCTGCCTAAGAGAAGCAGGAGGAAGCCCCTGACCCTGTCCCTGCCCCTGCCAGTTGCCAGCGGAATCCTGTGTCCCGGCTCATGTGCTCTCCGGACCTGCAAGGAAATGAATTTGCGCGGAAAACTGTGCTCCCTTTTCCGGGCGGATAGGTGGTGTGGAGTGGAGTGGAGTGTGTGTGCCGGCGCACATGCTACCACTCTAAGCCTTCCCTTGTCTTGTCCTGTCTTTGGGCACCTTATCCTGCCGGCGACTGGCTGCATCCTTCGAGAATCCTCCGCCCTCCCCGCTGTCAACTGTCGTTTGTCTTGGGCGCGTAATAAAAAGACTTAACAACGCGAGTTGTTTAATTATTATTTATGGCCCTCCTCTTGGCCCCCGCTCCAGCTACAGCTCCTTTCTGGCTCTGGCTGCCCAGATTATTGCCCCGAAAAATTGTTGCTCTAGGAAGATGCACAAGTTAGATTGTCGGCTCTTTGATTTACCGTCTCCGCCGTTAAGGACTATTTAAATCAATTGCTCGCCGGTTGAGCTTTTGCAGAGCCAAGCCCGCAGAGCCAAGCCCGCCGAGCTCAATCTCAATTCATTTTCATAAAATCCAAAAGTTTCGCTCGCCCATAATTTACGATGATAATTATGGCAACTGCGAATTACCCCCCAGGGAGGCTAAGCCACAACCCACGGTCCAAGGTCCAAGGTCCACGCCCACTGGGCAGGCACAGAAATGTAAAAATGATAATCCCAATGTCAGGCGATAATTCACAGGGCCAGGCCAAGACTCTCCCCCCTCCTGGCCGCTGCTGGGCAACGTCCACGGATCAACAACTGAAGGTGCGGAAAATTCCAATAAATATCCCTGGGCCGGTTGCTTTTTTCACTCCTTGAAGTGTGAATTTACGTGACTTTTAAAAGTATTTTATAATTTTCTAGCAAGCTCTGACATCAGTTATTTAATGATGAAAATGTTAAGTAATATTAATTTTATATATTATATATTTTTTATATTTATTTATATATAATATTATACAAATTGTGTAAGATTAGATAACATCTTCAACCCACAGGAATTTGGCAACTCTTGCAGCTTAATTAATGTTTTAAAATAAAGAAGTGGTAGATTATATTTTATATTTATATTTCTTGATTATTAAAATATATTAAATTGAGTATGAAAATTTAAATTAATATGAAGACTATCTTATACAAATATTTTGATTGTTTATTTATATATTATATATATATATATTAGATATACAAAATTGTGTGGGACTTAAGCATTTATAACAAAAATGGATTTTGGCAACTCCTGCAGCTTCATTAATTTATTAAAAGAAAGAAGAAGAAGTTTGCTATCTTATCAGTATATTTTATATATGTATTTATATATAATATTTTTGTTTTATATATACAAAATTGTGTTAGATTAAATAACAGTTAGAACAAAAAAGGATTTTGGCAATTCCTGTAGCTTCTTTAATAAATACTATACTAAAACAAGACGTTTGTTGTAGATTATATTTCATATTTATATTTCGTGTTAATTTCAGGATATTTTAAGTTATATAGAGCTCCTCTTTATTCTATTTTTACAAGGAGTGTTAGGAGTGTTATTTGTGGCATCTGTACTCCGTGACTCTGGCTGAGACTAAGCCCTGTGAATGAATTATGCTTTTAATTGGAAACGCTTGGCGCCAAGCAAGCACTTTCTTCTCTTGGCGTTGCCAAAAAAGATTTGCTCATTAAACCGCCGAAGGACTTTCCCCGCCCAGCCCGAATCAGGCCGTCCTTCCGCGCTGTCTGCTGGCTGGTGGTGCGCCGCAGGTATAAATTTCATAAAACTAATACGAATTGATTTATGGCATTCTTTGCTGGCCTGGCGAAAGGCTTGCCTCCTCCTCCTCCTCCGCCCGGGCCCTGGTTTTTTTGGCCCGCTCCTCGGAGCGGCGTTCCCCTGCAGATGCCAGGCGGCGGCGGCGGGCTTCCTAAATCTCGCCCAGCCCCCGAGGAGGCTGGCACTGCTATCAGTAGCTGGCATGGCTGCGGAGTTGGTCTTTGTCTAAATCTTTGCCTGCTGTCACAGGACGAAGAAAGTTTTTCGGGCAAGGTGCACCCCGCGGGGGAAAGGGTAAGGACAGGCTTCGGTTGGCGCGTCTTAAGCTTATAATTCATAAAGCATTTAAGTGGACGAAAATCGAAATTTATTGCTATTCAAGATATTTCCCGGGAACGTTCCCTTTGAGATCTAGAATGGCAAGCATTAAATGGGAATGTCTTTGGTTCAGGAGCTCCCACCCCCGCGGCATAACTGAATAATAAATATAATTGTCTATAAGGCATTCCAGCCACTGAGAGTATGCAAATTGCGGGGTCTCCATTGCTTTATCGCCACCACACCCACACCCATACCCACACCCACACCCTTCTTTATGTTGTGTTTGCGTATCAAAAGCGGTGCTCCTTGTGACGTATCGTCCTGCAGATAGAAGCAAATTGTTTCTCCCCAGCCCCGAAGAATATAAAAAACATCTCAGGGCATAAAGTATAATCAAAGCCCGGAACGAGAGGTCGTTTGTGTGGGCGGGCGTGTGTGTGGGTGGCTCTGATGCGGCCGATTAGGAGGCGTCATAATGGCGGGATATCTTTATGACATCTGAGGAAATGCTAAGCTAGCAAGCTAGCAGGATGTCCATCCCAGCGCCTCCATGTCCATGTCCATTTCCACTCCGGGGCTTCCTGGCCGCACCTGAACTCGCACTTCGTGCTATCAGCTCCCATTTCGGGTGGGCACCGCCGCCTCTGGCAGATGGATGGACAGCTGGGTGGTTTTCCGGCGGCTGTGCTTATCTCCCGACACCGCAGCTGTCATTCAAGTTAACTTTAACTTTGACTGCACTCCGGGTGGCGGGCGACTTAGCGCTCGGAAAATAAATAAAAAGCACTTCATTCCTTATTAAAAAATCGCTGGAAATTGCCCCAATAAAACGGAGCGACGACGAGGCGAAGGCCGAGTGAGAGCTCTTGCCTAAGTCAGCCCAGATTAGACGGGAGAAATTCAAAATCAAAATCAATCCATTAACAAAAGCACACAAAGGACCAAGTCCTTGGACCGTGCGGCATTAACTTGTGATTTCAACTGCGCGAATTCCCAACGCCGGCGATGACTTTGCATCGCAGCGGCCGCTAATTATCCCACGCAAAGTGGCCGAAAGGGGGGACTCTCTGGGCGGGGCGTGGCGGGCAGGACAGGAGCAGGACAAAAGCCAGGACTCGGCAACAAAGCCGTTGCGCTTCATTAAAACGGCAAGGACACGGCGAGGCAAGCAGCCATCAGCCAGCAGCCACTGGGTGTGGGGAGACAGCCGCGCTGCGCATCCCTGCTCATTATCCCGTGCACTTATCCGTGGCAACCGAATTCAAATTCGTGCCCCACAATCGTCGCTGAATAGTGAAAAGTTCGGAAAAATCGAGGGGAGGTCGCGTATCCTGGCGAGCTTATCAGTCGCGGCATTACGCCGACTCTCTGAGTCTGCATTCTCCTTGCCAGTCCTTGTCTGCTTGTATCGTCGGTAACCATTTAAATCGTTCTCCCTCTCAGTACTCTAGAAATCTGGAGGAGACCATGGGCTATGGCTTAAGTTGGCCTTTCTAATGCCTTTAATTGGGTAAATGAAGTTAAGAGACAGGACTCTTTTTGGTAACATTTTTAATAAGTTTTAGCAGGCTTAAATGTTTAAGAGCTGTTTGAAAAGTAATGCTTATGAAGCGATCAAGATTAAAGTATCTAATCAGCCTTTATCAGATTTATTTACACTTTTTAGGCTCATTTATATATATATAATATAATAATATATATAATATATACAGTTCCAGTATAGTCCCAAGGGTGTGCAAAGTTATCCTTGAAATAGGACAACCCGCCCCTCGACTTATTCTCCATTTTTAAAGACTCTGATGTCTGCCAATCCCCGCCGTAATCAAGCCGCAAACATGTTGCTGTCAACACGTCAGTGCTGGGGACTCCTGTACTCCTGTTTTTATTTGGTCCTTGAAATGGGACGGGAATGGGTTCGTCCTGCTCTTATTTTTCATTTCGCACTGCATCTTTATCGCGCTGTCGTCTGAGTCTGAGGCGTCGTTTCTGTTTTGCTCACGCTTCATTACAATAAATCCGGTTACGGGTGTCTGCAGGTCGCATCTGCACTCCGGGAACCCCGCCGAATCCTGCGGCGGAGAGGGTAATTTTAATGCCCTATCAGCGCCAGCGCCAGCGTCAGCCGGAGACGAAGGACGAAGGAGCCCTGGCCCGCGTCCCGGACTTCCGGTTCGAGCAGTGGCTGCTGCTGCTGCAGCTGCACTTCGTCGGGTGACAAGTTTATTCAGTCCTAAACGACTCCATTTGTGGCCATATCCTTGTATTCACGGTTGATTTGTTGACATATGTCGGGAGTGTACTTAAAAGTAACTTAAAGAAATTACTTTGGCTGCCACAGTTAAGGTACATTTGGGTTTGGCAGCCAGGATATGTTTGCTTATATTTATTTTGGAATATAAATAATAGTATATATACACAAAAACTTTGCATAATACGTGGCCTGAGAGGAGTCATGTCTTGCCTGCTTTACTATAAATATAAGATAAGTGATAATCCCTAGAATAATTTGACTTAAAGCTAAAATATGCATTTCCCAGCCTTGATTATAAGGGTTTCCTTAGGGTAAGGGTACAGATGCACAATTAAGTTGTAAGTTTTTCAAGGGAACAAGCATCTCTTATTAATAAACTTAAACTATACTTACAGCTTAAAAACTATCCTTAAAGATTTCAGATTATTTGAGTTACAACAATTTAAAAGAAGAACCGAAAAGTTACTTGAGAAACTGGGAAACCATACGAAACTTTAAGATACTTAGGTGTATACTTTTGGAAGCCTTTTCCTCTAGATTTCAAATCTCTAGCGGATTCAACACTCTTTTATATGGCTTCGTGTATCTTTTATAAAATATATTACTATAGAGTGAATTGAAAATGCTTTTATAGATTCTACCTAATGGTTTGCAACATTTTGGCGGCATTCTGGTATTTTCCGAAGCTCTTTACCAACACAGTTGGCCGGGAATATACTCTGCGAGCACTTTGCCACACTCGCCCTGGTTTACCCCATACAAACGGGTAGCTTATCAGCGGCTTATCTTATCAGTCGCCGTGGAAGCCGCTGCCCGCGGCCAGCAGGTGAGTAATTTTCCTCGGTCGGCCAGTATTAGACAAGCAGTTGCGCGGAGAGTCTCCGGAAAGCTAGCGAAGCCCATAGAAGAAGCCTCAAGATCCAAAGGAATTCCACAAATCCAACCTACTACTACTAGAGCGTACAATGCTGAGGGCGTGGCTGCAGCGGATTCCAGAATAAGTAGAATAAGTCCTTGGCTCGAGCCCGAGCCACCTACGCCTCGCCGCCCCGTTTGTTTTCGGTTTCGCTCGCGCTGCTCCAGTTTTGTGTCTCCGCTCCGGGGACAGATAAGATAAGGGCAGTGCAGCTCGGGAGGGGAAATACGAGTGACTAAAATCCAGCAGGTGAATACTCATACATTGTGAGGGCCCTGGCCGATTGTGACGCCATTGAGGCCCGGAAATCGGCGCAGTTTTTGAACTGCGTTCGAGCGAAAGCCAAAAACAAAGCACTGATAAGCCAGCCGGCCAGTGGAAATGCATGCGCAGTAGGGCCAATTTCAATCACCTTCCCAACTCTGTATTACAGCATGCGGAGGGGTCTGGAGCTGGTCTGCGGCCTGCTCCTGGCGACGCTCTCCAGCAGCTGGGCCGTCAGCTGTCCCTGGCCCTGCCGCTGCTCCTGGGTGGTGGACAGCCTGTATGCGGACTGCTCGCGGAGGAGCCTGCACACCTATCCCAGCTTCGACGGCATTCCCGTGGAGCACTTGGACCTGTCCGGCAACCAGTTCGACCAGTTTCCCACTCAATACGCGGACATCGACTCTCTGATCTACCTGGATCTCTCCGACAACCAGATCTCGGCCCTTGGCGGTAAGTCCCTGATTGGGTTCACCTCGCTGAGGACCCTGCTGCTGGCCAACAACTCGATAGGCTCCTGGGAGGCCCTCAGCCCCAATGAGGCCTTCAAGTATGCTCCGAGCCTGAAGCGCTTGAGCCTGGATGGCAACCAGCTGGGCAGCTTTGGGAGCGGCGAGAGCTTCGAGCTGCTGATCAGCCAGTCCCTGACCGAGCTGGAGCTCTCTTCCTGCGGGATTTCGGCTCTCGGCGGTGACCAGCTGATGAACCAGCTGCCGAACCTGGAACGCCTCAGCCTGGCCAACAACAAGTTGGCCCAAATGGCGGCCCTGCCTTCAAGAAGCCTGCGCAGCCTCGACCTGAGCAACTGCAGCATTCAGCACTTGTCGGGCTTCTTCATTGACTCCCTGCAGCATCTGGAGGACCTCAACCTGTCCCGGAACACGCAGCTCGAGTTCGGCGGCCTCGAAGAGGATCCCGTCCTGACCTACGAGCTGCGGAGGCTGGATGTGTCCTACTGCAACCTGGACGGCATCGAGCTCAGCGGCTTGCCCCAGCTGACGGAGCTGCGTCTGCGGGGCAACCTTCTGCGGACAGTCGACTCCACCACCTTCGCCAACAACACCATGCTGGAGCTGCTGGATCTCTCGCAGAACGTGCTTCGCGTCCTGGGCCAAGATGCCTTTGCCAGCCTGAAGAGACTGAAGCAGCTGAATCTGGCCTTCAACGAAATAGCCCGACTGGACAGAAACTTTATCCGCAACAACGACGTGCTGGTGGAGCTCAACCTTAGCCGCAACGTGCTGCAGAAGCTGACGAGGATCGTGTCCAACTCGCTTAGAACCATCAACATGAGCTGGTGCGAGATCACCTCGATAGAGAGCTCGGCCCTGTCGAGTCTGTCGGTTGTTCAAAAGCTGGACTTGTCCAACAATCTGATCAGCGACATCCCCACCCTCATGAGATCGGAGACGCTACAGCAACTGAACCTGGCCAACTGCAGGTAGGTGCCCTGTAGCCTGGATAAGTAATAGAAGTAATTGGGTTCCCCTTTCAGATTGACCACTGTGCGGAACAACACCTTCAGGGAGTTCCCCGAGCTGGCGGACCTCCACCTGAATGGCAACCGGTTGACGAGTCCCATTCCGCCCTCTTACTTCGCCAGCAACAAGTTCCTGGATCAGCTCTGGCTGGGCGACAATCCCTGGATATGCGACTGCCACAACCCGCTCTTCGTGGAGTTCTACGACTATCTAACCGCCAAGCCAGCCAAGGTTTGTTTGTTGTTTGCTCTAGAATACTATCCTATGAGGACCTGCCTAAAGTTCCTAAATGCGCTAATTTCCGCAGATCAAGGACAAGAATCACCTGCGCTGTGCCGCTCCTGCCTTCTTCTACGGCAAGCTCTGGGAGTTCGCCTGCGCCGATGTGTGGATTCAGAACGCCAGGAGCAGCAGTGGGGGCGAGAAGGCCTGGTCCATTATAATGATCACCCTGATCCTGCTAGGAGGCCTCGTCCTGGCCTATGCCTGCCTGCAAAAGTTCTTGAAGAAGCGCAAGATCAGAGAAAGTCACCGGGAGTACGCCGAGAACGATGATGAACTAAGACGCATGTAGGTGGTGGTCTCTCTACCCACGATCGATTCATCTCAAAATCCCATTCTCTCCCCGCCAGACGAGATCTCAACGACCGCATCCTGCTGGAAGACGCCACGCCGAGCATTCAGCAGCAACAGGAGATCAGCCTGCTGCCCTCGTACGAGGACGCCCTGCGCATGCCCAAGCTGGTCAGGCCGGTCAAGTCCATGATGGACCTGTCGGGTCCGGAGAGAGCTCGCAACTCCCGCAAGCTGCGACGCTCGCAGACCCATGCCGAGGGCGAGGGCGAGGGCTCGCAGTCGGAGGCGGAGGACGGCCTGCAGCTGGACAGCCGCCAGCGGTTCCGGAGCGTGGAGATGCTGTCCAACCGGGACAAGGAACGCACGGCCCAGTACGGTCCATACCGTCGCACGGGCCACATGGAGTACAGCCAGTCGGGCAGCCGGCGCTTCAGCATCGAGGAGTCTCGCTTCCCGGCCGCCCACCTGAAGACCCAGAACCTGCAGAGCGCCGAGCAGATCGGCAACTTCCAGAGCTACGAGAACAGTCCCTACACGAAGCGCAAGCCCAAGATCGCCGAGATCCCGCCCTTCAAGCGCGTCAACATGGCCGCCGAGAGCGTGGAGTTCCTCACGGATCCCGAGTTCGAGGACGTGGCCAGCAAGCCGGGCAGCCCGTTCGCCAAGCGGAAGCCCAAGAAGCCCCTCGCACTCGCACCCCCGGCCGCCGGTATGAGCATGAAGGTCAGCGCCCAGGTCTACACGCTGCAGCAGAGTCCGGTGCTGGAGCTGGATCCCGCCGTCGAGGACTACTTCAGTGCGGCCAAGAAGCAGGCCTCCTCGTCCACCATCGCCAGCGACTTCCAGGAGCTGACGGCCCCGGACCTCAGATCCCTGCCGGACGAGAACCGCTCGAGTGTGTCCAGATCCCCGTCCGAGTCGGAGCATGACTTGGAGCGGGCCAAGCGCCGGAAGCGGAAGAACTCGGCCAGCCGCCGGGTGAGCGGCAGCTTCACGGCGGCCAATGCCCGCGACAGCTCCTCCTCCAGCGACTCGGAGCGACGCGTCCAGGTGCACAAGCCCATGCGCGAGACTCTCTTCTAGGCGCTGCCCACACGCACAGTCCATTCCCCTGTTAGTTAGCATATCCATAATAAGACTATTTAAACGCACCAATAATTACAAATACAAACGTGCCCATTCCTTTGACCGCGAGTGTTGAGTGGACTGCTCTCTTCTAACTTTGAACCTTGAGTGAAAGCTCTCCAGCTTCGAAAAGTGGAGTTTGATCTAAACTCAACTTCGAAGTGGTTGGAAACTTGGGGGAGCTAGAGGCCATCTACAGTCAGTTACGCCTGCATAAAGGTCTTAAGTGGCGCCGTATTAACACGGCGTAAATTATGCGGCCAAAGTGGGAACTACTCACACATCTTCCACTTTAAGGGAATTCAGTTTATTTTGAAAATTATAACAAAATAAGAGTTAAGTGGTAGAACTAGAAGGAATCACTAAAGTTACAAAATATCTTAGCCTCAGCCAAATGATGGGTTATTTCAAGCCTCATTCCCAAATGAGCTCTCTCCGAGCCCTGGTTAGAAGCAAGGAAGAGTTAGCGCCACCTACATGTCAATTACTCTTTCATATAGCTCGAATATGGCGCCGCCACTAACGGCCGAAATGAGGCTGCCAAAATGGGAACTACATATACATAACATCCACTTTGTGGAACCTAATCTTAAGAGTTCTGAACAGTTCAAGCAGCTCACCAATTAGCGAATCGTTGTTCTCCTGCTTGCTGTTCGCCTGTTAATCGAAATGGGAAATGGCTTTATTTGTTAGGAGATTTGGGAATATTAGAAAGCAAAAATGTTGTTGTAGGCGACAACAACGTGGGAAACAACCACCCAATTTGAGTTTCAGCAGTTTTTACTCTGCATTAATATTTAACTCTATTTAACTCTATTTAAATCTATAGAACTGTTTCCGAATTGAATTTAAGCCTGTTTTGACTTTGTTATAAATATTTTTAACATTGATTTGTCCTACAAAATAATATAATATATAAATATATAATATATATATATATAAAAAAACGATTTATATATCCAAATATACAAATATTCTTAACAGCATATTTTGGCCAACAATGGAATGTCAGTCAAATGCAATTTATAGTCCGATTCAGCGTTAAAAGCTTAATTATTTAAAATTAAAATATGGGA
>VNKC01001803.1:0-22163 GCA_008042775.1 Drosophila pectinifera | reverse complement strand
TTCCTATAGTCATACATTCAAAATAAATGTAAAAAATAAATATTATTTAATATAAATACCCAAAATGGTTTTTTTCTTAAAATTGTTTTTTTTTGATTTGGAAATTAAAACCTATATTATAATTGAATCCACTGGATAAATCAATATATTTTCTATATATTAATATCGTATTAAAGTATTTAAAAACTTGAGAGCAATTAATATATAATATATTCATAAATAAATATTCATAAGAAACCAATATATTTTAAATAGAAAATAATATCTGACTATATGACGACGCTTGGCAAAACTACTACATATTCGTCATATAATTCCATGAGAAAAATTCAAACCATTAATTATTTGAATATTAAATGTTAACAGATGCTTTATTATATCAGTACTTCATCATATTTAAACCTCAGCGGTAAACTGATATAAGAATTTTAGATACTGTTTGCCAAGAAGAGCAACAATAGAAATAGAGTATAATATAGAGATAAAAGAATGCCACGGAACTATGCTACACCATATTATGCTGACCTAATAAGTCAGTGCTCTCCACATCACCACGGATTAGGTTATATATAAAGGCTTAGAAAAGTGGGTTAAGGTAAGGTGAAGTCTACTGGAATAAGAGGGTAACCTTAGGTTTACATCCCAGTTTAAGCCGCCTAGAGGTAAAACTTAAAAGTTCGTTTGAACTTCATAATTTAATGCGTTTAGTATGGACATCCCACTGGGGAATCCAAACGCAGGATACGTACTCTAAGATAGGAGGGACTAACGAAGTGTATAAGTTCTTCGTAACGTAAGGGTCACCGAATTCCTTCGACCACCACGAAATATGATCAATGAACACAAGTTTAGGATCTAGACGAACACCGAAATCGTCATCTTAATTGTGATTAATAGTGATTCTTTCCAAAAAGCAGCAGTTCAGCGTATAAGTCGCAAGCTTGGGAGTAACACGTAAGAATGTTATCAGCTTGCACTTGGAGCCATTCAATTTTAATAAGTTTGCACTACTCAATGTTTGAAAGTTATTAAGATCTGCTTCGGATTTAGACTGGCGAGAGCCGTCCTTGTATTGCACGCTAAGTATAACGTCGTCAGCGTACAACATGTGCATTCTTGAGTTAGTCAGAACTTTGGGCAGGTCGTTAATAAATAGTGTAAACAAAATGGGATCAAGATGGCTCCATTGGGGGCACCGTAGGTAACCCGAACTCATTCAGATAACTCGAGATTCACCTAAGAAGATCGACGGGAAAAGAAATTATAAATCAAGTATAGAGACAAGTTTCAACACAATTGGGAGGAGAACTAGAGCAGGCACGAATTATGTTTACTCGTTGAGCCAAAAGAGTCGATTGGGGTAGTTTTTATCAAAACAAATACGGCAACTCGCTAGTACACTAGTGGTCTTCCCGCCAAGAGGACGCTTATTTTCAAGACTGATCGCGCTAGCGACCTCGAAATGTCCCGCTTCACGAAGCCCTCTCTCACACTTCTACTGCTCTCTCCCAAATATACATATGCTTAAGTTTCGTTCTTATTTTCCAGCAGACGAAGAAAGCAAAGAAGTGTAATTAATTAAAATCTTTAGATTGCATGCCATCGACTTTTTATATTTCTACATGTGCTTTTTTTTCGTGAAACTTCTTCATCCCTCGGGATTTTTTCTGCGAGCTCTTTTTGTTCGGCTACAAATCAAAGACATAGTTCATAAGCCACGGAGATAACTCCGCACGAGACAGACATTTTTTCGACTATTATAGCTGGTCCACTCTCCTGAAACTCTTCACAGTTTCCAAGACGTACAGCTGTCTAAATGCTAATCCATTTTACTGTCAAGACTAATGTCGAAGGTTATGCTATAGTCTCCCATTCGCCACTTGCCCATGACAGTTTTCGCTCAGCCTGGATCAATTCATTCTTAACAGAGCTCCTTTTATAACTTTGGAGGCCATAGACTATTTTTAACGTTCTTCGTTATATCTCCGTCAGTCTAAACTGACAACTTACAACGTGTCACAGCGAGTACCTATAGTACGAAGGTTTTTTAAAACCAAAACGCTGCGATTGGTGTGCTAAGTAGAACCACAAAAACCAGCGGTATAGTCGAAAGCAGATACATTTCAACGTTTTTTCAACCTTAAACTGTCAAAATTTGGTGTAATAAACAATAATAAACAAAATAATCAATCTCAAGAATGTATGGTAATTGCTTAATGAAAACTTCCCGAACTTCTTCTTATTGATCCTCATTCTCATGAGCCAAAACAGGTCGATATTTTTATCAATTTCGAAGGATTATTTAATGTTATCCGAGTTGGCAAGTGTTCACTTTGGGTATCGCAAGCCCAGCTTGATTAATAAGGATTTCGAGTGGATCATAGTTGGGATTCCAGCCGCTCGGTTCAAGAACAGCCTACCCCCGAAAATCTGGTGCAACAATCTTGGGAAATGAGAGAATATAAATCTCGCAAAAAATCCGATTCTTCATGTTGGAAAACATTTTGATCGAAACGCTATACTGAGAGATGAATGCCACATTTTGATATCACACATCACTGTCTTGTGAAGCCACATAGCTTAATAACTAAAGCTTCGTGTAGTCTTTGACGCATAAGCTATAACTATATATAACAGGCATATAGCTGAACCAACTATTCATTAAGATTTAGTCAAAACAGTTTTTTGTTTCGGCATTGCAACAACATTACATCATCAGGGAATATCACAAAAATTAAATTTTTTTGAAGACGAAAGGGACTGAAAATTGTATATTTTACTATACAATTCACACACCAATCGGTGCAGATACGGAACGTATAGTTGATGGCAACTCTTTACAATAAATAAAAGATTCAGAGACTGAGGTAGCGATGCATTTGGACAGGCAAGAACCCAATAAAATGTTGTCTTAGACAACCTCCTCCCGATAAGTTTATTTTTAAATGAATTCTATGCATTATTACCTGATTTAAGAGCACCAGGCGATCGCTACTATCTACGATAGCAAAGGTGTTTGTTTGATGCCCTTGGATTGATTAGACCAAATGCAATTGGTGTAAAAAGTTTGTTGTTATTGTTATGTTGTTACTCGACTTCATATGGAATTCCTAAGAGTACATTAAAACTTCTTCAGGACTGCCGAAGATTCTTGTCCGATGGACTGCACATTAAAAAATTTTCTCAGTGAGCTGTTCATCAGCGATCGTTTGTCATTCAGATAAAGCGAAAATCATAATTGGGTAAGTGGCGAGTTGAAAATATGAGCTTCACCACTTGTCTAGACTTCAAATTTAATTGCTTTTCAAAAGCTGTAGGTCAGTCAGTCATCGTATATGAATATCCAGTATCTTTTCGACTATTTTCATTATGAATGAGGTTAGCCTAATCGACACATAATACGACATCATTTTCATCTCTCAGAACTGCTTAATACCTTTGCCTTTTGAATCATTCCGCGTTGATCGCGGCATATTCTCCACCACCTGGTCACTCTTTCGGGAACATTCTCCACCTTATCGCGGTATGACCAGTGCTGCCAATCGCGGCCCTCTCCCGCATACAATATGTGCACAATGTTGCCCGTAGATGGAGCATTGACCGATAGTTTCCTCTCGCTATATCGGATCCTTTGGATCTCATCTCCCTCGTCTTCCTTCCTGGAGACCGTTCCGCCGTTCCCCGGACTTTGTGGCGTTAACGGCGTCTATTTCGGGGCGTTAACGGGATTCTTTTACTCGGTTGGTGTCTGTGTCGTAGAGTTCAGTGTCTGTTCAGTGTGTGTGCCCCAGCTTGCATATCACCGGTGGCGCGAAACTTATGATTTATATGGCCTTCATATCTCGATGCCAGTTTTGCCGCTCATCTATACACCGCTTTGATTATGATGTTCCTTGACCCAATCCACGTCCCCTTCACAGTATTCTGTGAAGATGATAATATCGCGCTAAGTTCTAGTGTAGTTGACATAACATTCTTTGTATTTCTTCCCAATTAACTAGATCAGGTATAGTTTTGATGCGAAAGTAATCGCATTGGTACAGCCAATGACTCCTTTCCAATCCAGTGATAATAGAAGAATATATTCTGCTTCTTTATTTACTGTTTATCTTTTAGCTGTCCCCAGCACTCGAATGCGTTGGCCCAAGTGGTTCAGTATTATGTCGAGACCTTGAACCATTTAAAGACTGTTCGTATTCAGGCTCTGCTTGCTAAATCTAATTTTTGCTTGAGTCTTTCATTTGTAAAGAGAAATATGTGTTACTGTGTATAACTGATATATGCGGAAGTGGGAACGCTTGAACTATTATTAAATAATAATAAAAAAATATAATAATTATAAATGTAAATGTGAATATGAATATGAACATGAATGTAGAATGTGTTAAAGATATCCCTCTAATGGGTCTGCAAGATCTGTATAACTTAGTTTAGGTTTCGGTAATGGGGGCAAAGAAGAGTCCGCTACCCCTAACAAGAGGAGCCGTTAGAGTTTGCCAAAAAAAATGGACATAAAATAGTTTAAAATATATATAAATATATATAGTGTTAATTAAAAATATATCCAATTATTATTAATCTAGAAATTCGTTGATTGCACGGTAATTTGTACCTTGGCTGTTTGCTTATTGTTTCTGTACTGAAAAATCGAAAAAAAATATTGTTTATAAAATTGCTCTCTATTGATATACAAATATAGATATAAACTAAGCGGTGCATCTTGAGAACCGATAATGCATGTGCAACAGCATTGATTTTACTGGCAACAACTTTAACTGTATTTTAATCATTGTGAATCGATTATCTGTGTTCAAAGACTCTGCTTTATTCTGAGGTACCGAAATTTCAAAACTCTATAGCTACAGAGATAGACCAAAAGAGCGAGGAATGAGAGAAAACGTTCCTCAGTGCCTGCGTCACCTATGACACTTGATTTTGCTCGGTTTAACTGCAGTCGTCTAAAATGCATGGAGAATACATATAGAATCAATGGATTATGTCTCTTTAGTGGCGTTGCAATATTATTATTCAATATTCTATATATTTTATATTATTTAATAAGCAAATGTATGAGGTTCTTACAAACACTAAGTTCTTTAATTTTTTTATATATTAAGTTCTTTCTAGTTTGCATCGGGGTTAGTAGTAAGATATAGGCTAAAGATGAAAGCTTATCGATAACTAACGCATATATGTATAAATGCATATATATAAATATTGTGTCGAAATTGCTTATATTTATAGATTCATACATATGTTTACACAAGTTTATTTTGTTCATAATTATTTAAATATTTTCTCTTTTAATTGCTAATCAAAACATATTCTAATGAAACGGACGCCTTTATATGAATTCCTATACAAAAAGAGTGTAAAAAAAAAACATTTTTTTAACATCATTTTCATAATTAATTTTAATGTCATTCACTAGATTCCTCATTCTCATATCATCGTCAAAATAAAAGAAAAAGATATTTCATATTTTGTTCTTTCCAGTATTAATTCCGAATATACATTTGTATCTCCTTGCAGGGTATAATTTAACCATGTCCGTTTGTTTGGACTACTATATATTTCAAAGATGTCCTAGAAACAAAAAAATATTCCTTTTATGTTTTTCAATTTTTAAGATTTCAGAATTACTGTTCCAATTTCATATAAATCAAAAACGTATTATATATAAATAGAAAAATATTATAAAATTACTAAATATATATTTTATTAATTAATATTTATCCTTTAGTAATGGTTAGTTATTATCTAAAGAGCGGCTAACAAAATTAAAATTACGAAAGTAACTTCAATACGTCATTATTCTCCATTACACTCTGCAAGTAAATAATATATAAGTATTAAAATGATGATTGTGTTTGCAAAATACAGCAGAAATGTATATATCAAATATAGAATCAATGTACAAGAAAGCTTTCAATGTGTGTTGCTCAGAAAATGAGAAATCTGTTGTGTATATAGGAGGTAAACTGCTTGCATATATCCGAATTCATATAAATACATTCAAAAATAAATTTTTGTTCTTGAAAAATTTTCGGAATGTTTTCACTTTTTCCGAAGCAGTTCTTTTGGTTTTGCTTTTAATATGTATATGCTTTTTGGTGTTTTCTATTTTCTATATTCTCACGTTGAGCAGTCGTCAACAGTTTAAAGTTTTTGGTCAAGATTTAAGTTGAAATAAATGCTTGTTTAATACATTAAATACGGTACCCAAAACAAGAATTGCATATAAAACACAGTAAATAGGCATAATGAATATTTGATATAGTATATACGCATATAAACTCGACTGAAAAGCAAGATATATCTAAAGAAACGATGTGAGACAATTATTTATAAATAAAACGGCTGTGTGTTTACTACTTTCATCAAAATACTACAATAACAGATTCTCTATAAATGATATATATCTAATTTAGTTAAGTTTAAAAGAAATAATAAAAATAATAATAATAAATACAATATAAATAAAGTTTATATATACATAAATATAAAAGACTTAGAAAAAACATAGAATAATACAATTTTAAATATGCAAACAATATTAATAAATATATAAGTTATCATTATACAAGTAATGACATTTCTTGTTTGTTTATAAATCAATATAATAATATAATTTAAACATTTCATTAAAAATAATTATATATCAGTTGGTAAAAACTATAACCCAAATATGGAAAAGATATAATAAAATTGGTGCAGTAACCAATTGATGAAAAATTGTGCAATTAATCGTAATAACAAATCAATAAAAACTATAAATAAATATGGAAAATAAAAAAACAAAGCAGCATTCTGAAGTTTTATCGACTTTGCGAAGCCCTGTGGCCGTTATCAAAAAAAGATCGGGACCCTTGGACGATGCGCTTGAAAAGCTATACAACGAAGAAGCATCATCCTCATCCAGAGTACAAAATATGTCAAATATTAGTAACAAAATACGCCGTTGTAGCATTAAAGAAAAGAAACGAGAACGCTGGCTTCTAACCCGAAAAACATGGCGTTATATGACAGACGCCGGTCGTAAGCTTATACCAGAAAGTAATTCCGATAACGTTGCCCTAATAGAGGCTCAATTTCAAAGTGTATGTTCTTCTGAACCAAGATTTCTACTATGGCGACGAAAAGCTTCATACCCTGGTGCATCGCAGAGTTCTAAACGGCGTTTAAAACTATTATCGCGTCATTCTAGTCATAATAAATATAGTTATAATCAAGATCGTATTATCGAATTATTGAAAACCTATCTTAAACTACGTGATGTATATAGTAAAACAACAACGTTACTCGGTACTAAAACGATACGACCTGATCAAACATCGTCTCCTTCTTCACAAAGACCACAAATCTTAAGTTCCAAGAATGGTATTTTGGAAGAACCATCATGTTCGGACTTGATTTTACAAACGGAACTCCTCAACCGTCTAAAACTTTTATCGGAAAGCATTTTATTACATAATAAAGACTCTATAGAATTGGAACTGGGTGATATATCACCAAAAATTCTGGAAGATAAAGTTCTTCTGAAAAAAATCTATAGTACATTGAAGAAGATTCAGTTACATGCAGCGTTACATTCCAAGGAACCATCAAAATCAAAATATAGTAATATAAATTATAGAGCTCCATCACTTTGTAGTCTTCACAAATTAAGGAATCACAATACTTTAGATAACACCATGATATCGTATAATCAAGAGTCTCATGAGATATACCAGAAGAATTGTACAAGGCAAGAAGAATGTGATACTAAAAAGAAAGTACCTAAGGTATATAAGCCTGATTCACTTTATTTTGATTCTAATAAAAGTATGAAATTATCACAAAAATCCTTGGAGAATTGCAAAATAATTGAAAGAGCCTTGACAACAGCTTCTTCTGGAACACAAACTAATTTTATTCAATTAAGTGAATTAAAACAATTGGCGGAGGAATACAAATATATATATCTTCGCCACTCGAATTATTTAAAATCAGATTCCTCAGATGAAAAGGACATACAGAATTTCCGTAAAAGTTCAATTGACAATGAAGATATATCACAATCCGTAAGCGATACAATTAAACGTTATCTAAAAATGGCAAGAAAGAAGAGTGTACATGACACAACAAACAATAAATTCAGATCAATTAATTATGATACAACTCTAAGAAATATTAGGGCAAAAGGCGAAATAATTCCACCGGGGATGGATGATGGATTGAATAAAGCCATTCAAACCCTAGATGCTTGGCCACTAATTGCCTTAGATTACATTCGGGGTAATGACAGTTCCATAAATCTACAATATGCGCATGTTCAATGGAAGAAGTTAGAGGATGAAAGAAGAGAAAAAATATTGGAATGGAGAAGAAGTCAAAAATTAAATGGTCCGGGATCCCATAATATATTAGATAGCACTTCTGCCCCCACATCCCCATCCAGTCATTCGAGGCAATTTCTAGATAAATCATTAAGATCTTCTTCAAGCGGTTTGCTGTCTTCCAGCTCTCACTTTCTCTCAAATATTTGGCATGGGCATTATGTTAATACTACAGGAACTTTGATGAATACAGTAAACGACAAAATTCCAAATATATGTAAGTATCAATATATGAATAAATATATTTAATACAAAAAAATGTAGAGCTGTTGGATTCTCTGGCGTGACCAAACATTTATTTTTTTTTAACTTTTTTTTTTCTTAATAAACCTTTTTATATTTCTTAGATCAACGAAATGCAACACCACCGAATATGCAAAAATCTAAGTCATTGTCGAACGTTGGCCAATTTGTAACAACAAAAATATTGCGTAGCCGTTCAAAAAGCCAAAATACACACAATGTTAAGGAAGATTCCTGTTCTTCTCTAAAATGGTATCCTGCGGTGAGAAAATTATTAAACTTTACTATTTAATTAATAATTAAATTATTTTAAAAAACTTTTTTTTCAGAAAAATTTTGTATGGATTTCCGACCATGGTGATAGGTTTCAACTTGAAGATGTGTTATTGATAAAGCTTTCAAAATCCGAATCGGATTTTCTCAATAGAATTATCTTAGAAAAAATTAAAGAGTTGAATATTGGAAATATTGCAGGTAAATTAAGTGTTTCTTCTTTTGTTGATATAACTGCAAAATCGTATTAGTAGCATACGATTTAAAAAATTTAAATTATTTTATAGAAATATGTATTATTATGTATATGTCGGGGGTTTAATTTTTCTTGTC
The DNA here is from genome assembly GCA_008042775.1 of Drosophila pectinifera. Classification (NCBI taxonomy): domain Eukaryota; kingdom Metazoa; phylum Arthropoda; class Insecta; order Diptera; family Drosophilidae; genus Drosophila; species Drosophila pectinifera. The sequence goes on along the minus strand of VNKC01001803.1, from coordinate 12,936 downwards.
CATTCGAATTCCTTTATTATATTACTATTATTTATCAAAACGAATTAAAGCAGCAAATTCTCTTCGCCTCCACTTTCTTGTGCCTCTCTAGTCATCTCCCTCTTACATGTCTTTAAGTGTGCAGAGGAAAAAGAAAGCAGAAAAGCAAGTCATTCATGGAAGCACAGTGAAGACGAGAGAACTCGCTAATATAATAAATATAAATAATAATAAATAAATATATAAATAATAATCATAAAATAATTTTGTAGATTTCAAAAGATTGTCGGAAAAAAGGCACATCGCACCGAAGAAGAAATCGCTTACCACGAGCATTTTTGATATAGGCAAAAAAGATGTTCAGAGTAAGTTTATCACTTTTAAGTATAACATTTGTTATGAAAACAGCTATAGTTGTTATGAAATACAGCTATAGTATATATAATTGAAAAAAAAAGTGTTTTATATTTTTTAAAATTTTTTTTACAAAATGTTTGCCACTTGGACTGAAAATTTTTATTGAAACGATATATTGGAATCCTGCTTTGCCATTGTGTCATTGATTGTCCCGTTATATTTTTGGTTCTCCTTTAATTTTCGGCTTCGTTCAAACATCGAAGTTTTTAGGTGGACTCATAATTGGCACACTTTGTTAAAAACTAAATTTCTTTTGTAAATAGCAGATGTATTACAACTTTTTACTATTTTTCTGCAAAGTTTATATAATTAGTACTAAATTTGAGCTAAATTTCGCATCGGAAAAACTTGTACTTTGGAAACGCTTAAGATTATTTAAAAAGTAAAGAATCGGGAAAAAAACCAGCTGAAATTTAAAAAAAAAATGATAGAAATTAATACCAATAATATTAAGGAAACTCGCTAGTCTTCTAATTGAAGTTTCACTCTTAGCTACTGTCAAAGGCAAATATTTAAAACCTTTTAGGATTTGTGATGTCCCATAATTAACATTTTAACATTAACATTTAATATTAAAAAACATATATATTGTCAAGAATTTTTTTGCGCCAAATATATGATCTTAATTAATAAATCAATATAATTTTTTAATGATTAAGACGCCCGAGAGATGGAACTGTTTGGAGTATCATTGGAATTTTGTTTAGCAAAAGACACTAAACGTAATGTTTATTCAGAAAATGAGAATCGTTCAAAATATTCTCTTATGTCTATGTTTCGTGGAAGCCGTAGTAACCCCGGAAGTGTTATTAAGCTAAGCGATAATGTAAGTTTTTTTTCTGTTCTAAGGAATAGGAATGGAAGCTAAATTCGCGAAGTCGATTTTGTTTACCCATGCAGTTTCTAATTTGACGTATCCGTTCCGTAATTATAATAATTACAGAAGCTGTACATTAAATTAAAGACTATATTTTAAAATAGTGCAAAAAAGGTAGATGTTACTTAATCGATTCGAAATCCGATGGTATGTCCAATTCTACGCATACTAATCTTTCAGTATTTTAGATCTATCGAATGAAACTTTTCTGGTAGTTTTCATTCTATTGCAGGTAGTATATCACATAGCTGCTAATAAATAATTAGAAATAAAAAGGATAGCCATGATGTTTTCAACAGACTTGCATCTTTTATAAGATATTGTGTTTATTTATGATATTGGTATGTCAGTCCAAGTCATATAGCTGCTGTAGAAACAATCAAAATATTTAAAAAAATTTAAATATCTTTATTTTTCAATATTTTTATAGGCACATAACTTCGTGATATAGTCCTTTATTTTGCTTGTGTTAGGTCAAATTGCCAGTTGCGAGGGTATAAAAAATTGGTTTTTGAATTTAGCTTCCTTTCTTCTATTACATATGTATGTATGTATGTATATTTATGATTTTTATCTTTATAGGTACGATCTTGTGAAAGTTTACCTACAAAGTCATTTGAAAATAGGCCAATGGAAAACTGTGAGCATTTTGGCGACCCGACGGATAAATCAGATCATAATTATAATAAACTCTATCAAGATGTCATGGTCCCCATATTTGTCTATAACTGTATCGAATATTTAAAAGAAAATGGTTTGCAAAAGGTTGGACTCTTTCGAGTAAGCTCATCCAAAAAGCGCATCAAGCAAGTATGTTTTTTTTTACTAAAATATTTTGAGTATCTTTCTAATATTACTCTAGTTGCGAGAAGAATTCGATAGCGCTAATGGCCATTTGAGAATACCTGTTGATACATGTTCGCACGATGTTGCCACTCTCCTTAAAGAATTTCTACGTGATCTTCCAGAACCACTTCTGTGCAAGTCGCTATATTCTACCTTTTTAGAAACTCAACGTGCGTATGCATTAATTTAATGCTTATATTTTTGTTTTTCTTTTTAAATAATAATAATAAATCAACATTTTCAGGTATACGAAATCGTCGATTACAACTAGAGGCTATATCACATTTAATAAGACTACTTCCGATTCCCCATAGAGACACGCTGTATGTCCTACTCGTATTTCTCGCTAAAGTGGCAGCACATAGCGATGACGTATACGATACTGATGGAAATTGTTTAATAAATGGCAATAAAATGGATAGCAGTAATCTAGCAACAGTTTTTGCTCCAAATATTTTGCGTAGTTCATCTTTGTCGTTCGACAAAAATAGAGAAACGCAACAGATGAGCGATGCAATTAATGTAGTCAGGTAAGTTTACAAATATAAAATTATAAGTGAACTAAAATTTTTGTTTAAATTTACAATGTTATTTTAAAAATATATATTTTATGACTCCACCATATCTATCAGACAGAACTTTTTCTTTTTTTTTTAATTAATTTATATTTACTTAATATATTTTTAGGACTTTGATTGATCATTATGAGGAAATATTTAAGGTACCAGCAGAACTTCTAGATGTCATTTATGCACAAATGCTAGAAGCATGCCCTGACAAGTTATACGAACTAATTTCAACAAAAGTACAGCTTTTGCAATGGTAGGGTTATATATTTATGTCAATCATTATAGTATATTATTATTATATTAATAGGAATGTACATCACTCAGACGAATTACAAAATTGCAGTGAGGCAACGAGTTCATCAGATGATGTCTTTGAAATAACCACCCAAGAAAATCATCGGTTTGTATTAAATCTGAATAATTACTATTAAAAGACTAATAAGATAATAATGCAGATTAAATCATAACAATAAAATTCATGAAAACAAAACCCATAAATGTATAAATACTAATCATGAAGAAGATGTTTTGACCGCAAGTCTGAAAATTTCATTGCCGGAAAACTCACAGTCCTTTGGAGATAGAGGTAAAAATAAATAAATAAATAAATTTTGTATACTATTTAATAATTTATTTTTTCTTTGTTTGATTTAAAATGCATACAAACTAATATGACAACGCCCTTATAAGATGCCGGAGGTGCAATATTAGGCGACAGTTCCGATCCACAAGTTCCAAATAGTTTAGTAATAGACAAAAGAAAAAGAAAGTTACACAAGCGACAGGTATTAATACCTAGCTCAATTCGGTTAAATAATTAATATTATTTTATTTTTGTATCCAAATTCTATAAATTAAATCTAATGATAAAAATACCATTTAATTTTGATAAATACACTTGTCTTTAGATAATATAAAAAAAATTCATTTAAATAAACAGGCGTGCTCCGGTTATCACATTCCCACGTTTCTTGCGTTTTACTTTTCAAATACCGTTTACTCATAAAGAAAAAAAAAGATTTCTTGATCTTATTTATCTATTAAGGCTTATTTGGCACCATCATATGATCAATAAAGTGCGATAAAATATTTGCTCCAGGCAAAAAAAACTAACTTTAACAAGTCGTACAATTCGTGGAACAATATACTTAAATACTTCAAAATACTTATAAAATAAGTTATCATTTAATGTATTAATATTGTTTAATGAGGGAAAAAATGCTTCTATAAATAAATATTAAATTTCATTATTTAAATGGTGAAATTAAAAATATGTTATTTCTGTTTACATTTTCCTTCAAAGCAAGATTTCGAATCTCGCAGGATGAAGTCTCGTTTCACGTATTGTCTACAAAATGTCTCTCCAAATACAATTGAGCACAATCACAACCGAAAAATTTTAAACATTGTTGAAAATACAAAACTGTAAAAATATCTGATGAATGCAGCACGCTTGAATGACTATTAAAACTACGTAATTATGGGTATGGTATAGCAAACAAAACAGTTTTAAAATTTTTCCAATTTTGCAAAACTTTCTTTGGTTGCGGTCACTCACATATATTACGTCGGCGAGGGAGTCGCGACCCATGGTAGGCGCTCTGTCTCGCCGGCATGATCTAGCTGGATTCAGGTGGGTTAAACGTCCGGAAGTCTACTGCCTACATTGCTCCACAAGCTGCGCAATGCTTGATCGCAATACGATCGGACTGTATTTTTGTCAATTTGACCACCCCTCCTCAATATCGTGCGGCTTCGCAGGCCTTGCAATACCTTTTTTACCTAGGATTGATTTCAACCAAGTTCATTGCTTTAACAGTCATCGGGTTGCCAGTTTCAAATTTCTTTCAGCTTAGCTTGCATTCGTTATTGCCGGCTTTTCCGATGTTGTTGGCAAAATATCTATCTATATATATCTATATCTTTATTTTTTTATCTTGCTGCTTTAAGAGTTGTTTTTTATAATATTAGTTGTGTCTTTGTTATTGATTGAGTCATTTGTTTGTTGCATGGTTTATTGTATAGTTAGTGGGACTGGATAATGTCATTCAAAATTGCGTAACATAATAAAAACAATTACTCCATTTTATGTTTTCGTATTTTTTAAATTACTCACATTTGGTACCCATTTGGAATACATTGTAACATTTGAAGTATATTTAGGAAGGGTTTCTAGTCCGGTTTCTACTAAGATTGCATTTTATCATTTCTACTTTTGGGCAAAGTCACTTTCCTGTGTCAGTGGCCTTTCCACTATATTGCATTTTTTAACAATCGCATCAGAATCAATTCTGTGATGGAAAATGGTGTTTTATACCATAGCAGGGTATTATAATTCCAGGCAGAACTCGGCGACTTTATCATATAGATTCCATTATATGACAATCTGGTAAAATCGGCACAGTCACTTCTCGAAATCGATTATCGACTATGTTCTATACCTGTTGGGATCGATTTGATCCAAATATAAAGAATAACTAGGCTAAGTCGTAATTTTCGGTTTAATGTTTTCTACTTGTTTTTCTTCTCTATGTCTTTAATATGTTAAATGACTACATTCTACATTCTTAAAATTTTAAGTTTGTATAGCACATTTAAGCTGCTGACATTTAGTCATTTAGCCGAATAGAGCTGCAAAAATCAACATGAATAAAACCTAACATGAACGAGCTACACTTGATTTATCTTTTTTGACGAAACAACATGAATCTAACTCAAATACATTGATCTGGTAGCCATATTTGTTCCCCTGCGGTCATATGTATTTATTTCAAACAAAGAAGGGATGTGATTTTGTGAAACCAAAGTTTAAAAATAGTGGCCGATTTCGGTCAAATAAAAAATGCCGATATTTCCAGATTATTATAAGATAGCCGATCGCTCCTATGACTTTTGATAAATATTTTAGGCCGTATAAATATATATCGAGTTATGTATAATCTAGTTGATAGTTGATATAGTTGTCAATTTAGATAGCTCTAACTGAGAAACTAGTTTGGGGAGAAACTGTCATACGGACAGACGGCATGACTCGAATCGACTCGGACAGTGATTAAAACAAGAATATATGTAGAATATACATATGAGGACAGAAATGGCTTCTTTACTGTGGTGCAAACTTCTGACTAAAATTATAATACCCTGCAAATATAATATTTTCCAAGCGTATACAAATTCATAACTTTTATACAAGGTCCCTAATCAAAAAATCCTATGTTGCGACCTAGACAATGCTTTTAAGAGAGAGACAATTTAGTAGATTACGTTTACACAAAATTCAAACAGGTAAGAAAGCTACAGCGAGTAAGATTGACTACAATGCCATCATGCTGCACTTTTATTGCCAAGATGTAGCAATATTTGGTATGACAATCTCTGCAGTAGCTCTGTAGCTACGCAACTGCTTGCGTGGAGTTATTTATGTATTTACACATTGACTTGAGACAAATAGAATGCATTTTGTTGTGCATTGATTACAGATTAAATACTTCTACTCAGCATGCATTTGCTGCGTCTTAAAGTCTGAGTTAAATTTCTGACCTTATTGCTAAAATCTTCTATCATTCCATCTTTTATCATCCGATTATACAAACTTTCAGAATACGACCTGTACTCTTTCATGTCTTACATATTTTGTGAATTGTGAATCATATAAATGTATTATAGAAATAATAAATTGGTATGAACTCGGTACAGAACGGAAACGGAAATACTATACATATTATTAGACATTTATAAATCACAAAATTTGTTACAGACTTACCATAAAAATAATATTTCTCTTTCAGCTAGAGTACTTGGCTTCGGTGATATCCAGCGATTACAATACAAGTATTTTTTTAAATAGGTCACATAATTGACAACCGTTGGGGGCAACTAAATATGTCTGTATCTAAACGCATCTAAGTACAGTAATCCCTAAATTATATGCATATATATGCAAAACAAACGATGTTTGGTTCATTAATGTCAAGTTAGACCTGTGCCCGCATGTGTAAGCATGAAGATAATTTAAAAGGGGGATCGGACCCTCTTTTTAAATCTTTATTAAATTAAATTGTTTGTACAAAATGTCAACACAACTGAAGAGTCCCCCTTTAAATTTAAGCTGCGATTTATATACTTACGTATATCACAGATGGAAATTACCTAAACTGAAAGATACAATAGGCATATTCAGTTGGATGCTAGCTATTGACCGGTTTAGGTGACGACTTTTTTACTCTGTGATTTCTCGTCAACTTATCATAAGGACGAGGACGAGAGAAATCTGTGATTAAAAGAGTCCTGGGACTCGGCATTCCTGTATTCTTAGTATACTACGAAAAAATGTACAGTTCCAGTGATGGTGACGACGGAGGAGGAGATGTTCGCAAAAACGAAATTGAAATGTGCCAACAATTGGATAATCCTACAGTTTCCCCGTCTAATCAACAAAGAAATACGGAAAAGTCTAAACAGGTTCGAATAAATATATTATATATATGTGTACATATATAGAAGTGTCAAAATCTTACTTTCTGCTTTTACAATGAGTCAGTCAGAGTAAATAGGAATAGGACCGGGGTCCTCAAGCTCGCATGTTTCTAGCAACATTTAAGTTTTTTTTTTTAAGTTTTTTTTTTTTTTTTTAAGTTTTTAAATTTGAGCACAGTTAGACATAGTGAATTAGCCATGTCCATGTGCCTTTCACCCACAATGCATTGGGTACCTGGTATCTCACAGTCGGCTATTAATTTATATTTTTTTATATTAATTTCTGTTAGGATCTTTAATAGCTATATGATATAGTCATCCGATCTATATCACTATTTGTAAAATGTGGACATAACTAGGTATACGCGCTGATGCTGATCAAAAATTCTTTACTTATAGGGTTTGAAATGACTTCTTTACTAAGTTCCCAGCTTCTTACTTAAATTATAAATACCCTCTGCAAGTTTTTAAAATTTATAATATTATATATAATATAATATAATATATATTATAATATTTATATTTAATATAATATAAAATATATAATATGATATAATTTTTTGTATTAATTTTCGGATTAGCCGATGTTAATAAAATTCAAAACGTGATGTTTAAACTGATAACTATATCAATATTTTTTTTTGCGGTATTTTGTAATATTTTCAGTTGGTTAAAATCGATCTACCGGAGCGTGGATCATGGTCATCGAAAATGGATTTCATACTCTCTGTAGTTGGTCTAGCCATTGGTTTGGGAAATGTCTGGAGATTTCCGTATTTGTGCTATAAAAATGGTGGCGGTGCCTTTATATTGCCATATATATTAACTTTGTTCTTGGCCGGAATTCCAATGTTTTTTATGGAGTTAGCTCTCGGTCAAATGTTGACAATCGGTGGCTTAGGTGTTTTTAAAATTGCACCCATATTTAAAGGTAAGATTTATTCTTAAGATTGTTAATTTTTCGCTTTTAACTGTTTCCTCGCAATAAAAAAGCGGTGGATATCGGTAACTATCGAAATAAACACAACAAAATTTTTCCTAAAGCTTATTATTCATTATTGTTTAATTTATTTATAACTTTATGTGTTCAACAAAACATATAAATTTAATAAATGTTAAGAATAATTTTTGAACTAATTTTTTTAAAGGAATTGGATATGCAGCTGCCGTCATGTCCTGTTGGATGAATGTCTATTACATTGTCATTCTGGCTTGGGCTGTATTTTATTTCTTTATGTCAATGAAAGCGGGTATGTTTTTTATACCCTTGCAAGGAGTACTATAATTTTATTGACTCCTTGAAGGAGATAGTTCCAACACTGATTATGTCAACATCAACGGACATGGCTAAATATGTCCGTCCGTCAGTCGATCCGTTTCTCGATTTTGACGCAATCATTCTCTAAATATTAAATATTTTAGCAATAATCGTTTTTCTTTTGCATGTAATATATATATATAAGTCCCTAGACGAAGAATATTTCTGAAAATTAAAGTAAAACCATTATTTTTGTAACACATAACATTTATAATCTTCGAGATATGGTAATTTAATAATTTCTTTACAAAAATCAGACATCTTTTCTGCAATGGAAACGATAAAAAACTAATTATAAAAAAATCGACATAACGTCGTTTTTTGTTTTTTACGATTCAAAAGTTACCTTTTGATTTTTATTAAATTTATGGCCGCTTTGTCATAGGAACGGTAGGGTCATGCAAGTTATAATATACTTATTAACTATAATTTACATATATATTAAATATACATTGTTAATGATATAGATGTACCTTGGCGATCTTGCAACAATTGGTGGAACACCGTCAACTGTGTTAGTCAATACGAACGAAAAAACTTACATTGTTGGGATAAAATAATTAATGGAACGGCAAAGAAGGTTTGCTCTGTAGCAGCGGCAAATATTACATCTTCTGAACTTACGGATCCAGTTAAAGAGTTTTGGGAGTAAGTATTATTAATATACTAGTAAACTATTTATCTAAAATTAAAATAAAATGTATTTTAACATCGATTAAGAATCTAGTGCTGTCAATAACTATATTTTTTTGGAGACATTGACTATTTATATATTTTTTGGAACACTCTTCTTTTTATAGACGTCGCGCGCTTCAAATATCGCACGGCATTGAAGAAATAGGTAATATTCGTTGGGAATTGGCCGGAACTTTGTTGCTTGTGTGGATTCTATGTTATTTTTGCATTTGGAAGGGTGTCAAGTGGACGGGGAAAGTTGTATATTTCACAGCTCTATTTCCGTACGTTCTGTTGACGGTTTTACTGATTCGAGGCATAACCTTGCCCGGTGCTTTTGAGGGTATCAAGTTTTATGTGATACCAAACTTTACCAAGTTGGGTCATTCAGAGGTTAGTAAACAACATTATTAAACATTATATTAACATGTAACATTGTCCATATTTTTTTAAGGTCTGGATTGATGCTGTTACTCAAATATTTTTCTCTTATGGTTTGGGACTTGGTACTTTGGTAGCCTTGGGAAGTTACAACAAATTTACAAATAATGTTTACAAGTGGGTTATTAGATAAATTATCTTATACAGATAAATATAATATATAAATAATATATAAATTTGTTTCAGGGATGCTTTAATAGTATGCACCGTAAATTCAAGCACAAGCATGTTTGCTGGCTTTGTAATATTTTCAGTCATTGGATTTATGGCTCACGAACAGCAGCGGCCGGTAGCTGAAGTGGCAGCATCAGGTTCAGGCAACCCAAAAAATTAATAATAACAATATTAAATTAACTCAAAAAATTTATTAGGGCCTGGACTTGCTTTTCTGGTCTATCCATCGGCGGTATTACAATTACCGGGGTCCCCCATGTGGTCTTGTTTATTCTTTTTTATGCTCTTACTAATCGGATTGGACTCACAATTTTGTACAATGGAGGGTTTTATTACCGCAATTATAGATGAATGGCCACAATTGTTGCGAAAACGTAAAGAAATATTTATTGCCGTTGTTTGTGCTTTGAGTTACTTAGTTGGATTAACATGCATTACCCAGGTAAGAATCCTTAAACCTTTTGTTTTAATAATACAATTTTTGGTTGAGTGTTCTCGTTGACCTTTCCCTATCTGCTCCTTTAATAACAACTTAAAGGAGAAAGAGACTGATTTGATTGAGAGGTAGGACTTTGAGAATTGAGAGACAATGAAATGTGACTATTTAAAGGGCTTGTAAATGAGTCTCAATTATTTTATTTTTTAGCTGTTATTTCGATGTAATTTTTATTTTCTCTAGGGCGGCATGTATATATTCCAAATTTTGGATTCATATGCTGTAAGCGGCTTTTGCCTGTTATGGCTTATATTTTTCGAATGCGTTTCGATATCATGGTGTTATGGCGTTGATCGCTTTTATGATGGTATCAAGGATATGATTGGTTATTATCCAACTGTTTGGTGGAAGTTCTGTTGGTGCGTTACTACACCAGCTATATGTGTGGTAGGTATTTTTTAATGAGTGATATTTTATAATTAAGATTAAAATATTTTTCTTTTCTATAGGGCGTGTTTTTCTTTAATATTGTTCAATGGACGCCTATTAAATATTTGGATTATAGCTACCCTTGGTGGGCGCATGCCTTTGGCTGGTTTACAGCGTTATCATCGATGCTTTATATACCAGTTTATATGATTTGGTTATGGAAACGCACACCTGGTGAACTGAGTGAGGTATATACTCAATCGAAAAGTGGTTGTTCTATTATTTATTTAATAATTTTATTTTCTTCTTAATAGAAAATCCGTGCTATTGTGCGGATAGATGAAAATGTATCCCGCTTACGAGAAAAAATGCAGAGGGAAGCATATGCTAAGGAGATTGATTTTTCTTTATAAATATTTATGTATCCTAAGTTAACTTATAAAATGCATTAAGATTACTAAATTCGCTTTATATTCATGTCAATCATAAATTGCTCCATTTATGTGAACCTCTGTTATACTTATTGATCTTTTTTGAATCAAGTCTATCTGTTTCTCACCTTAATATTTCCCTTAATTATTATCGTTCTTAAACAACCTTATAACTAGTAGAAATAATCAATGATTTTAAGTGTTTTTATGGGTACTTACTCAAAAAGTAGAACAACGCTGATACGATATCCAAAGTGATAAGAATATTCTGTTTGTAAACATATTAATATCTACATATGAGTAATTCTATCATTTTTTCGTCTAATCATACATCATACGTTCTTAACTGACCAGTGTCCTGCTTTCATCCATTAGTTTAGGTAAAAAAAAAAATTAAAATAAACTTTAAATATTATATTACCAAATCGCAACAATTTTAGTAATATAAACGTCACACATCAACTTTTTTAGTTTAATAATTAATTTATGTAATTCTCAATAACTATTTAGAGAATATTTTATTAAGAGAATAATGAGAAATCTCAATTCAAATGTACTATACAAATTTGTCGGCTTATTTAACTATATTATCATAATATCCTAATAGAGTTCCAGAGCAGATAGAGTTTTTGTTATCTAAACCATATAAATGTTCTATTGTTGCCATGTTGTGTCAAATAAAATAAGTATATTAAACTGGATTATTATCATTTCTGTGATCGAGGGGAAGGGAAGAGTAGTGGCATATACACGACCTCGTCGGCCATTAGTCTGGTTGTTAAAAGATCTTCGAAATTTCTTACTCTCTTCTTGCTGGTGTAGCTGGAAAGAATTATTGGCATCATTCCGTGGAAGTCTTTGTGTTCAAGTCCTTTACAAGTGAGCGACGTAAACTTTCCGCACCTGAACACTATGTGAACACACCACGAGCAGGTGCTGTTCTCGTGGCTAAGTCTTTAAGTAAACACGAAAACCACCATTACCACTAACTACTTAAGTCAGGTTGTCCTTTATTACAAAAAAAAAAAACAATTAAATATAATTAATTAATTTAATTAAAGCATTTAGCTTTAATTGCAAATATAGAAACCTCTTAAGGTAATCCAAAAAAATTGCAAATTACAATTACAACAGCGGATTCAACGGACAGTCAGTTGTGTCAGTCATCGTACATTTTGTACACCTAATGTGACACATCGAACACTTCTGACACATAGGACACATCATCAGTTATCTAGTTATCTGGTTATCTAGTGTCTAGTTATCTAGTTTTCCAGTCATCATATCATCGGACACATCATCGGACACATCGCACACATAAACGGATACATCGGATCTACAATCGGGCACATCATCGGACACAGCTGACACATAATGGGTCACATCGGACACATCATCGGATATATCGGACACATCATCGGAAACATCGGACACATCGGACACAAAATCGGACACATCGGACACAAAATCGGCCATGTCGGACACATTATCGGACACATTATCGGACACATTATCGGACACATTATCGGACACATTATCGGACACATTATCGGATCGGACACATTATCGGATCGGACACATTATCGGATCGGACACATTATCGGATCGGACACATTATCGGATCGGACACATTATCGGATCGGACACATTATCGGATCGGACACATTATCGGATCGGACACATTATCGGATCGGACACATTTTTGGATCGGACACATTATCGGATCGGACACATTATCGGATCGGACACATTATCGGTTCGGACACATTATCGGATCGGACACATTATCGGATCGGACACATTGTCGGATCGGACACATTATCGGATCGGACACATTATCGGATCGAACACATTATCGGACACATTAT
>VNKC01001801.1:0-23320 GCA_008042775.1 Drosophila pectinifera | reverse complement strand
TCTAATTGAAAGTACACACCGATGGGCGGCCATTATGAACTCGAACTCATTGATTCCGCAGCGATAAAAGAGTAGGAATTATGAAAATGAAAATGTTTATTATTATCGTTGGCGGCGCACACGGACTCCTGTCGGCCGAGATGACAAAGCATAATAAATTGCCCGATTTTGCTCCGGTCTGGCCTGGCATTTGCACTCGCTCAGCTCCCCGGTCCTGCCCCCTGGCCCTGGCCGCAGTGCAGTGTTTTAATGAATTTTTAATTAGTAGCAATTAATATGGTAATTTGTACAGTTCCAATCGCTGACACTTCCATTTCGGGCTGCTATTCCGAAGGGTCCTTTAACTGACTTTGGTTTGTTTATGGCGTAACCTAGACAGATCAAAAACTAATGGAACTTGGTCTCCAATAAACGAACTTTTTACAAAAGTTTTACTGAAAGTAAAGATCTCTGATGGAATATAAATTGAAACACTCAAATAAGTAATGCTCTTTTAAATAAAACAACAAGTGTAACGCAGATGGATAAGTATTTTCCTCAGTAATAAATATAACTACAGTATATATGGTTGCTGCATGCCTTTGTTTATAGGCTTAATGAATTCCTTGATTAGTAATAATCTCAACTTAATCTTAACCATTTATTTACACTCATTCCCCGAACGGGGAATACAAGTGCGCCCCCAAACAAGTCCATCAACTCCGCAGCGAGCCGGGGACTTCAGCCAGCAGATTAATTGCATTAATTAATCGCCTAAAAAGGAACTCAAAAAATGGAGGAAGCCAAGTACTAAGGCAAACAGATCTCCAGACCCAGGCAGACTCGTCCGTACAGATGTAATATCACGCAATAAGTTCTGAGCCGACGGAGGAGATGGGCGGCAAGTGGATTTCCGGTTTTCATTAAGCCCCGACCGGACTGACTGCAAAACACATTCTTTGATATCGCTGCAAACGATTTGTTTGTTCAGCTACGAGGATAACCACAGCGCAATTTCATAATTAACATCGGGTTGCTGCTCTATGATTATAATGGGAACTGGAAGCCTGAGGCCTGAGACCTGAGACCTGACTGACCGTGCTCGGTCGTCTGGAATGGCATAAAATTTTCGGCGATTTCCCTCGGACTTGATTGATCATTCCCAGCGGGTGAGCCGGTGCCAGGGCCAGGGCCAGTGCCGTGCCACCCGTCGAACTTGTAATGTATCCTGTAATCGAGTGTAATCCTGCAGGACCTGCACAAAGTCGCCCAGCTGGAGGCCGCTCTTTGTTCGCTTTTCCCTCGAAAACGGTCCCGTAATCACCATCGTCTCGGCTTGAGTGTTCACATTGTGCAGATGGTATTAGCTTTTGACGGTTTTATTGGTCAATTGAAGGAGCTTCCTCTATTGACAGTAACTCTGATATAGTTCAAGTAATTATGTGGCGTTTTTTGGGGGATTTTCCTTTGAAAAAGTTAATGGTTGGTTATTTGGAAATTGGATTTAATAAGCTTTTGTATTTAATTTTTTTTTCTATTTGGGTATTACTTAGAATTAGGTATTTTATTGAGAATATATATTTCCCTATTCTATGTATCTTTTAATGATGTATCTTTAGATTAATATTTTGTATTCTTTTAATGCTGCATTACATTGTAGAGTTATTAATTATTTATTAGGTTTATATAATAACAATTAATGCAATTTAGTATAGGAGAGTGCAGAAAAGAAGGTTTATTTGTATGTACTATTAAAATAAATACAGAGATAGATGAATTTGGTTAATGCTAATATTTTATATTATTTATTACAAATATATTATATATAATCAGATTACATATGTACAAAAAATACATTTCTGTTTAATTTCTTCCGATTTTAAGCTCTTGAAAAGTTGCCATTAAAAACTCCTAATTCCTTAATTTGTATACCGCTTTTTCCTTCCGTGCAGAGTTCTCTACTTATCCGCTGACATCAGAAGTCATCGAGTCCTATGCCAATCAACTTTATCTGCCGGGACTCGACGGCGGCAGCCTCCCCTCCGTTCCATCATCAACCGAGTGTCCCATGAGCCGCAAAAAATCAAAATCAAATGCCATAGCAAAGTGGATTTTCCACCCTTTTTATTAGCAATTCCTCACCGAACCACGCGCATACGCGTCGGTGGTGCGCCTCCGGTTGGGGGTGGGTCTGGAATCAGGGCTTGCTCCTGGACTTGGGTTCGGGTTCGGGTAATCCCACAATGAGCTACCATAATAGACGGCAAGCAAATTGAAGAGCTTTGTGGCCTGGTTGCGGTTGTCACCGTGGTTTTGGCTTGGCTTTTTGGGTGGGTGGCGGAATTGACTTGTGTGTTGCGCTTAACATTTGCGGTTTCGCACTTTTGCAACAATGTCCTGCCAGCGGGGAGATCCTTCCGTCCGGGCCTTCGGTGTCCTCGGTGTACGCAACAGGGTGGAAAGTTGAAGTGCATCCGGGAGTGGTCAGCTGGGGCTGTTGTTTGTCTGCCGGCCAAATTGCGGGACGAGATGTTCTGTCATTATGCGAATTATGAGTGGGATAAAAGGCATTAGGCAGTTCATTCATTTTTTCGCTTTTAGTCACCGGGTTTTAGGCTAATTGAGAAGGGACGGGGACGGGGCTCAGGTGTGCCATTTGTAAATGAGGCTGTGTTTTTATTCGGCTCTCAAAGGGGTGTTAGTTGGGCGCCCGAAAGTATGCCACATGAATTTGTGATTCCGACTCTTTTCTAGCCCCACCGACAGACTTTCTCTGGCCTTATCAGTTTTTCATGCTTGACATATTCCAACGGGCATACGTACATATTCGAATTATCGGGAGTTCTTTTCTGTACATGTCAAATTTTGTGACATTTTTCGGAATTTCAACTCTGACAGCTGATGAGCGAATACCCAAAGGGGGCTGGGGCAAAAGGGTATGTCGGGGGAATGGCACCTGGATTTATGGTCAGCTTTAAGTTCGGGCTTTTGGGGGGATGCCACCCCAGCTGATGTAATTAAATTTGCGACTGTGACAATTTCATTTGATTCTCCACCGCTCTGCCCTCGCCTTGAAGTCAGGACCAACCCTTTTGCTGTTTGAAAAACCCCCTTGCCCTGGAATATGTCCCATTTTTTGCCAAGAGGTTGAGTGTTGTTACATTATCATCGACATCGCAAGGGGCGCGCCCAGCTGCCGAGTGCGTGTCCTGCGAATCTCCCTGCACTCCTGCACTCCTGCACACATCTCGCTGGCTGCGGCAACTGTTTTGTAGTCGTATTATGTGTCATTCGCTCTTGAAGTGGTTTCAAATGTGCTCTTCTCCGCTTTTTTAAGTGATTTAATGGATTTTGCATGCACGAGTTGTTAATTGCCGGAGGCGACTTCAATTAATGGCACAGCGCAGTGATAGAGGATATGTCGCCTGCCTGCCGTTTCGAGGGTCCTGCCAAATGCAATCAGACGGAACTGACTTTCTGGCCAAGCGGCAACCACTTGACAACTGTAAAGGCAAGTAGAGGATCTACAAAATGTGCACAATAAGGGATTAATCCAGAAATCTATATAATTTATAGTCACTTTACTTTTTTAAGCTTTTCAGTTAGTTATCTTCTTCTTCCCTACAAAAGTAAATGATAGTATTGTCCTTATATTTAATTCAAATATATCAAAACCCTAGCAAAATATAGCAAAAGCTCCTATATATAGTAAAAAACTAGGCATTCTTCTTCCCTACGAAGGTAAATGATAGTATTGTCCTATTTTACTTAAATATATCAAAGCCCTAGCACAAAATAGCTAAAGCTACTACACATAGGTACAAAATTAGGCAATCTACTTCCCTACAATCCCCGAATTTTTAAAAATATATTTTGTTTCTTTTTATCTATATTAATGCCTCCCCCTAAAAGAGTGCTGCAGAAATGCTACTTTTCATTATTGAAAAATCGCATAGAAATCTTCATAGCTCATTCAGCACAAAATGAATCCTTTGCAGTTGTGCATTTGGTTTTTTTTTCGATTTTCCAAAGCACAAGCGTTCCAAGCGTTTAATTAAAGAATAACAAAAGCCTGGCAAATCGACGACTGGCTGCGAGGGAGTCATTCCATCAAACTGTCAATAAGCAATTCATTTGCAAATGCGATTGCCACGAGCGAGGGTTGGCCAAATGGAAAAGGTAAGCAAAAGAAATGTCTCCGAACCCGTAGGTGAGTTGGTCCATGTCATTGTTTGTCAAAAAGCCATTTGCAAGTGTATCGAATTTCGGGAGGAAAAGTTATCTCGAAATGGCTGAAAGCCAAAAGCTTTATAAGTACGAACTGGAAATACTCTGCAGGGCTGAGCATTAAAGGGAAGGGATTTTATATAGGAATGAATGAGAGTATTTTTTAACTAGAAATGTTTACTTAGTTAAAGAGTATAACTAAATGTGAATTGATTTACAAGCTAATTAATTTTGTATATTATATTAATCCATCCTCTAATTTAAGTTCGAACCAAAAGAAGAGCATTCAATAGTCGGTGCCACTCAGTGCCTGCTGTCGATGCGTTTTGCGAGGGCTGAAGGTGGCGCTCCGCCGGTGTCCCTGGTGCCCTGCGCATCCCCCCCGCATCCCCGGCAGTGGCAACCTATCGAGGTATCGCAGCGCCCCCATCTAACCGGGGAGCCTGACATTTGCGCCTCCTCGCTTCATGCACAATCGACGGCTCGATTTAATGGAAAAAATGGATTTCACTGCTGTGCGCCGGCTCGCTCTGCGGTTCCGCCATTGTTCCCGGGACAAAGGACCAACCGACGAATGTGGTAGCACGGAAAAAAGGGAAACAGCCAGCTCGGCTTGGCCAGAAGGAGAGCGTTTAATGAACGGCTCCCTCGGTGGGGGATTCCCACTCTCGCACAGCAAATCGAAAAATTGTAATTGAAGCTTGGCACTGGCAATGAGAAACTTTTCAGCAAAAGACTAATAAAAAAAAACTGTCAATGAATTCTGTCGTTATTGCTGTTGCCGCTGACAAGAGCGTTTGCCTTAATTAATTGTGGTTTGAGGTTGGCGGATTCGAACCAAACATATGCGGTGAGGGAAAAGTTTAGATATCCGCCGGGCCAACACTTGATTTAAATGTAAAATGCCCGCTGGCAGCATGGAGTATGGAGCATGGCGCAAAAAATTGCCAATTTTTTGCTGAATCTGGAGCACAATGCAACCGCGATAAGCAGTGTGAAGCGTATAGGAAATTAAATTTTTTCCAATCAAAAACATTTCAATGGCAGTTCACACCCATTCGCAGGGAAAGTGAGAGGGGGATGGGACCCAGAGATATATGTACAATCGGCGCTGACGCTGGCCTGGAGTTGGGATTTATTTGTTCGCAATTGTGACAATAAACCTGCGAAAATGTATTCCCCCTAGATATATCGATGGCCAAACGCGATACCCCAAAAGTTGCTGCCAAAAATAAGTTTTAATGAATCCATTTAACTGGAAAAATAAATGGAAATAAAATGATACAGCTTGTTAGGGAATTTAAGGTACTAAATAAAGTTAAACTGGACTATTGAGTATTCATTCACATGCTTTAAATGTTAAGTTTTCAACTAAGGTATTTACAAATTTTTGAAAATATATTATATTATGTATTAAGTCTCTTAAGTTAAGGTTTTTTAATATAAAACAGAAACAAATAAATGGCTTATAAAGCTGCTTACTAGAAATCAGAAAGCTCCTTTTTATTAAAAAATAAATGCATTAAATTAAATATTTTGCCAGCAGCAAGCATTGAAGTCTACGAAGGAGGGGTGACTGCGGCAGAGGCAGCTGAGACCATAACATTAAATCACTTAAAGTGTCAACATAGCCCTGGTCAATGTACCAAGTGCAAGTCCAGATGGCATCATTCATTATCATAATCTGCAACATCATAAAGCAATTTGGCTGCCCCGGAGTGGGTTTGTTTTGCGTCTCCGGCACGGTTGTGTGCTGCTGGTGCTGGTGCTGGTGGCTGCTCTTGGAAATCTTAATTACTGGCCCCCACTATTTGGACCAGAACTTGACCCCGTCCAGGACGAGTGTGGCGTGTCAGGGGCAGTTTCCCCCGGCTGACCGTAATGGGGGTTAATTGGTCTGTGGTGCGCGCGACACGCATACATCTTGGTAATTGGCCGGAGGAGCGAGTGAAAGGCCATATGGACCCTGGAGTGGCACTTTCACTCCCGGGCGATCTGTTAGAGGCCCCGAGCGCACTTCTAAATTAATTTATGGGGCCTCGCCCTGCGGCTGTATTAATTTCGCATGCTTTCTCTAGGAAGGGCCACCCCAACGCAAAAGCAATTGTTGCGCTGCGTCATTGGACTTTCTTCAACTTGCACAATTTATGGTTTCATTATGTTAATTATTGGCAATTGCCTGGCATTGCGTGGCGATAACCTCTATGCACTTTCTTAATTTAGGATAGTTCCTAAGGAGCTAGGGAGCTAGGGAGGTCCCCTACCATATGGAAAGCATTCCATTCCACAAAAGCATGGCCAACAATGCGATGCTGGCCATTAGCCACTGCCGTGCCGTCCACCTGCCAACGAATCCTCTCTTTCATATCCCAAATTGCAACTCATTGTTGTCCCAGCCAAAAAATAAGCCAAAAAAAACCAGCTGAAACCGCGATGGACAATGCCACAAATTGCATGTGGGATAATGGACGGGGAATGCATATAGAATGAATGGATTTTTTAGCCAGGGTGTATTGGCAGTCCCGGGAAATTTTAACTGGTGAAAACAAAACTTTAAAACTGAGCAATCATTAATCAAGTTGCATTATACTTTCACTCCCTCAGATTTTCATTAGCCAACTGTCAAGCGTCAAAGGCTGTTAACGATTCCCCCGATTCCTATCCTGATTCCTGATTCCTGAGTCCTGATTCCTCCTCCTGCTGCGTGGGCGTTTGAGGGTCCTGTCCTGAGGGTGCTTTACTTGTTGTTTGCTGTTGGCCTTAATTGTTATTTGGACAAATTGTTTTTCGCTAACCAGCCAACGATTAATGATGTGGTCAGTCCTTCCCTTTTCCCCCCCGATTCCAAGTTGCGGGGTAGGTAAACCATAAACAGCATCGGTTGTCCTGAAAATGTATAAGGGCTTCCGCAATTAAATCTCTTCTAATTGCCAACAATAAGACAATTAAGAAAATATGCCGGGAATCTCTGCCGAAGAAACTTGTAAAAATATCAAAAGAAAACCCTTATTAAATGCACGGAAAGGGTTAATGGGGGATCCGGGAAACATTTTATGGAGTTCGGCAGGATAAAGCAATTAGATTTGTTAAACTAGGAAGAAAGAGTCATCAGATGAAGTAATTGTTAAGAAATTATTAAGACTTTAAACTGAAAGAAGATTGCTTTGGAAAAAGTTGGATATTTGAGAGGCAATTAGAGCTTTCCTTAAATTATTTGCAGACGAATTAAGTCTACCACGATCTCTCTTTATTACTAGGTTAATACTACAGGAGAACCCAATGCTTTTAGTAACCCTTCTGTAGAATCAAAGGCTAGTTCCGTTTTTTGGTGGCAATAATTTATTTATTTATCCCATCGAATCGAAGTACTTATATCTAGATGTCGAGCTCCTCGAGTGGCTGCTGCTGCCTGGCATAAAAGTCCTTGTCCGTCTCGTAGACGATGTAGCTGAGACGCGGTTGGTTGCTCTTGGCCGGCGGCGGGAGCTTCTCCAGGGCGGCCACCATGTTCTCGTTGGCGTTCAGCTCGCCGACCAGCTCCATGATCATCGGGTAGGAAACGCGCAGCACGCGGGCGCCTTCCTCGCGCCACTGATCCATGATCTCCTGGTTGTCGGACAGCTCTTGATCGGTTCCCGAGAACATGTACTTCATGCGGCAGCCCCGGAAGCCGCGCAGCTCCACATAGCTGACGGTGTTCCCGCGAACATCCTCGGGGGGCTGGAGCACCTGGGAGGGAGCTGCAGCTGCACCTGCAGCTGGAGTTGAATCTGGACTCGCCATTTCCGTGTCCCCTTCTTGGGCACCAGAACTGATGCTGGAGCTACTGGTATCGCTGTTCTTCATCTCGAGGTCACTCTCGCTGCTGGTGTCAATCTCTTTCGGTGGCGGCTGCTGCTCCTCCTTGGGAGATTCCAGCATCCTGAGGACGGGCAGCTGGGAACGGAAGAGGTGCAGCTGGTGGGTGTCCACCAGCATCTGCAGGAAGTGCAGTTGCCCATCGGGACGCACGGCCTTCAGGAGAACGCGCGTCTTCTCGGGGTTAATGGGCTCGGCGTCGTAGAGCAAGCGCATCATCATCTGGGTGGCGGTCACGTGCCCGAAGATCTCCCTGAACTCGACCGGAGAGTCGCCGCCAGCAGCGCCGGTCATCACGCGCAGGGCGTCTGCGAACAAGTGGACAGCCACGTCCTGGCCCAAGATCTCGCCCACGATCTGGCGGCACCGGGAACACTCCAGGCGACGACGTCCGCGGGAGCGGATCAACCCGTTGCCCAGCAATACCAAGCAGATCACCACGTAGTTGAGCCCGTAGAAGAGCTGCTCCTCCCGCGGATACACCGGGATCTTGTTGCGTCCGCAGAAGAAGCTGTGCGGACGCATCGTTATTACCGGGACCGGCTGGATCCGGAGGTACTGCCGCCGTCCAATCACCTCGTTGGCACAGTTGCCGCAGTGGAGGGAGCAGGGCTCGGTGGCAGTGATGCGGAGCGGCAACTCGCCCAGCTTCACGTCCATGGTGTGCTGCTCCATCACCCGGAAATTGACCCGCTGGAGATCGAGTCCGAAGGACACATTGTTGGCCCTCATCTCGCCCATGCCATGGAGGGGCTCGCCCTCCTCGGACTTGATGGACAGCTCGAAGAACTGGTCCAGCACGATGCGATACTCCAGGTGGCGCTCAGTAAAGGAGATCCCGTTGGGAGCCACCTCGATCATCTCGCAGGGGCTTTTGACCAGAGTGCCCGGCTGGAACAGATCCATCGATCTGAGCAGCAGGACACTGATCCAGTTGCGTTTGCGCAGGTAGGAGATGACGACCTGGTCCACTGGCATTGTCTAGGTTTCTTTTTTCTATCAGTTTATGGAGTTTTTTAAGCAGAAATTATTTTTTCAGAAAGTTAAGTTACACCTCGAGCAAGGATTTAATTATGAAAAGTCAGCTTAGAAATCCTTTAGCAAAACGAGTGCAGCAAAAGCGTCGCTTGCTGCAATTTATTTGGTTAGTTAATTTTAAAACCATTATCGATATTACCGATATATATTGCCAGAGCATTACGATGAATTTGGCGTTCTTTTTGAATGAAATTAGCAAAGTAATAAATTTATTAAGTTCAGTGTAAATACCAGTGATGACTTCTCCTTATTCCCATTTGCATTTAAGATTATTTTAAATGAAATGCTAACGCTGACCCTTTTCTATTACAAGTTAATCGTCCATCTGAGTCCGCTCTTTAAAGGAATTATCCCGAAAAATTACCCATTTCATTCGATTGTGCCGCATGAGCAGATTTTGTGGCCTTTGAAGTTGTGTTAACTGAACACTCCGGTTTAACCAAATTGTCCTGGCACACACCTTTTAAAGCTCTTTATCGAGGGCTTAACGGGGCAGGTTTTCACTTTTGTTTTTGATTTTTTGGTAAGTGGGCGGATGATGGGTTTTGTGGAGCAACGTTTTTGGCGGATGCCAGGCGAGACCGACACGGGGACCGAGACCCCTGGGCTCTATTGGACAGGAGATAACGCCGAGGCCGGAAAAAAGTTTTGCGTCATAATAAATAATTTCAGCGCATTCGTCTGGAAGGATTAAGCCAGGAGAACCTGAACCTGTTTTGGTTTGACTAACCACTTTTTCGGCTGCTTTAAATGGGTATTTCGGTTTAAATTGAGACTACAATTATTTTTTGAAGAGAAGCTTTAAACCTACTGTTAAAAATAAGAGGTCGATATGCATATACGAGTATTCTTAATATATCGATATGAATAGAAGTACAACTTAGGAACATTAGTTGGGCAGAGAAAACGCATTTTAATTAAATATTTTTTAAGTGAGTAAAACTGATAAGACTATACTTGTGATACTTGATAGCGAACTAATAGATTTTTATCTTTACAACTGTCTTAATTTCGACGAATGCTATGATAAGATCGATTCGAAATTCTACTCCCATTTCAGGAATATATTTCTCTCATTTCTGGCTACTACCATTAACTTGGAGTTTTTTCGGCAAGTTCGTCAGGGCCTCTTTAGCTCAGTGGCAGAGCACTGGTCTTGTAAACCAGGGGTCGTGAGTTCAATCCTCACAGGAGGCATAGAGTGAGCTTAATTTTTATTTATTATTTTTTTGTACACTAAAAGAGTGCTCTGCAAATGTTCTGTTTCCACAAACATATCAATCCACCTCTTTAGTCCCTGCATAACCCCCCCAAAGCTCAAAAGCCAAAAGGGAAATGTCACCCACAAATGTGTATTCAATTTAGATATTCCTACCAAAGCAAATGTTTTACATTTTTAATTAGAAACTCACACAGACCGCGCGAGCGGGCCAAACCCGCCCAGGAGCAATCATGTGTGACATTATCTGCGACAGGACATCAACAGAGTTCCTTCGCCACCACCGCCGCAGCCGGAGAGGTCCTGCGGTTTGGGTAAACACTGGTAACGAGAGCGCCGCGATATACCCAAGGACTTCCGGAGGATACGTGCGCCAGCTTAGACTATTAGTTGACATCCTTGTGTCGGGGGTAAATATTGACACAAATGTTTTTGAATAAAAATCGACCCCCAGCGACTTCACAACTTGGCGGCGGCGTGCTTTTAATTATTTGTTTATGCTAGCTGCGGCTTCACTGCCTTCCTATTTGTTTATAATTAAAGCCCGAGCGTATTTCCTTACGCATTTATCTTTGGCATAAATCACTTTAATTTTGATATTCATTCAACTCCTTAATTAAAAACCAACAACGCGACCCGAGCGACAGCAGACAATGAGCCTGCCTTGTTGTTAATTAATTTGGCCTCGACTTTTGTGCGCAGGGCACGCAGTGCCGGTATTAGCCAATAAATCTCCACCCAGGGCCCACCCCCGGCCTTTTTAACATACATATGTATGGTTGAACCTCCATTATTGGCGGCAGTTGCATTCTCATTATCCTTTCGACTTTATTGTTTTGGCGACGTAGATTTATGAGACGAGATATTCGCATTCCAAAAGTCCGACCCAGAAAAGAATCTATTGAGGTTGCAATGGTGGCAAGACTTGCATAATCAAAAATAATTAATTATATTCATGAGTTACATTGAGTTAAAAAATTCTGAACAAAATCTAAATGGCTTTAAGTATAAATGAGTGTCTTCAGAAAAAGTGTAAGCTTTATTACCGCTTACTGATATATGTCTGTTTCTTGTAAACTAAATATATATAAAGTCTTGTAAGTTTTTCCTGTGTCTATTTTCTTTAAGGTTCATATATTTTCTATAATCTTTTTTTTCTTTATCTTTTTCTATTTCTTTATAATCTTTCTATAATTATAGTAAAATTTAATCCTTAAAATCAGAGTGTAGTCCCTCAGAAAGTATTTAATTAAAATGTAGTTTTAGTTGGATACATTTACTCATAGATTTGTTCAGATCGGTTTGTATTACTATTTATCTGTTGGCACTGAAGTCTTAATTTTGTAAGACCCATTTTCCGACTTACTTTCACCGTTAACTCCGATCGATCCGTTATTAAGCGGCGCCGCCAAGTATGCAGTCTTTCCAGCTGACTCAGTAAAATTGGCCGAAAGCAAAGTCAAGCCGAGGGGGTGGCAATTTATCATTTTAGACTGTTAAGCAAGTGTTGACTGATGAGCCCCAGGGTGGACGGGGTGCAGTGGGCGGTGGTGTGGCCATCGGGGGTGGCCGAGTCGCCCCCTTTTAACTTTTGAGCTCGCCACAACTGACAATTGGCCTTGCTGCTCGGTTGCTCGGTGGCTCGGCTGCCTCTTGCCGTTGGTAATTAATTTTGATGGAGGACACATGGCGCTTAGTTGGCTCAGTTCGCCCGCAGACGCGACCAGGTAAGGACAACTTTTTCGGGCTCTCGACTTGGGGCCGGGCATTAATCTGCATCTGGCCAGCAGCTGCGGCGATTTTTGGTGTTTAATTTTGCTGCTGCTCCTGGCCGTGGCTTCTGGTCCATCAATGTCTGGCTGGGTCTAGCCGGAGACAAAAGCTATTAAGGGAATTAAAAATGCATGATGCTAAAAATGGGTTTTCACTCTCCGGAGTCCTCAGCTGAGGCTTCAAGGTGCGTGGCACTTAGTTAATTAGGGGGAAGCTCGCGTCTGCGGAGACGTCTGTGGCATTTTGCTTGACTTAGCGTATTTCATAATTCATGGCTTCAATTGTTTTCAGTTTCTGTACAGATGGATTGCATGTGCCTTTGACTGCAATTACGCCGAGCAGAAGATCGCATTTAACTGTTTGTGCACTTTGCCTGCCAACCGGCCACGCCCCCAGTTCAATCTCGCCCCCGCCATCTACGCCCGCACCCTCTCTCTAATTTCTTGGGAATTAGAGTTGAGAAATTATGGGCTGGCTGCCTTTACCCATTCATTCACTTGCCTATTTATTCATCTGGCTTAATTGCCAAAGACAATGATGATCGGGCAGATTATTACATATATATATATGTATATGTTATGGTGATGATGGAGACCGAGGTCAGAACGAAACTCTCTTATTTAGTTTCTTTGAAAGACAGTTCCGCGTGCGCCTGGGTTACTCTTTAAATGAGGGGTACTTTCACTTAAGCAACACTGGGAATTAAATACTAAACATTTAAAAATTCAAGCAATTTGCTTTATTCTCTGATTTAAATATAAACAATACTTGTGTGAAGAATACCCCTATAATAATAATTATAAAATAAATATTTCCTCTAATAAAACTTATAAATATAGAGCATTCAAATGTCGCCAGTCTCAGCCTGAGTTCTATTCATCTTCGACATTTTTTTATTGTCTCCTTCTAAGTTCTCGCTTGCGGTTGCACTCTGCGGTTTGTGTTTGTTGTGTTCATTAATTGTTCTATTAGTTTTAATTGATGGTGGCACTTGCAAATGCACAAAGTTGAATTGCTGTGGGATAGATGCGACGAGGCAGGGCACTTTTCCCTCCCAGGAGAAAGGGGAGAAAGCAATGGGAGGGAGAGATTTCTGGACAAGAAGTGCCTGCACCCCGGGCAGTACGACTTATTGATGGCTAAGATCAGATAAATAAGACTCCAGCCACAGCCGGCTGCTGCGATCGTGATTATCGCCTTTGCATGTTGGGTCAGCTGCCTTCGATGGCTCCGGAGCCGAAATGCATCTTGTCGCAACGATGACGTTGCATGTTGCGGGGATGTGACACTTTCTGCCGGGTCTGAGGTCCCAGAAGTGCTTCCTCATCCTTGGAATTCCTTGGAGCCGCGCGAGCGCTGGGTGTTGAGTGCTCGGGGGGAATTATGGCGATAAGCGATTAACGATGGGCGATAAGCCACCCGCTGGCAGTGTTTTTTTCGGCACGAGAATAAGTTGTCGCCGAAGGTTTTGCATACTCGCCGCGAGACGGGCAGACGGGCAGCTGGACTGGCCTAAAAACCCACAAATTGCGTTTTGACCAGGTCCAACGCCAGCCTGGACAATCCGATTATACGCTCAGTCGGCTGTCCTTTTGGAGGCAGCC
This sequence comes from Drosophila pectinifera, assembly GCA_008042775.1. Taxonomy (NCBI): domain Eukaryota; kingdom Metazoa; phylum Arthropoda; class Insecta; order Diptera; family Drosophilidae; genus Drosophila; species Drosophila pectinifera. The sequence goes on along the minus strand of VNKC01001801.1, from coordinate 9,622 downwards.
CGCCAAACTGTCTGCTAATGTCACACGCCTCTCAGGAGCCTTTGTCCTTTGTCCTGTGCGGGGTCATTGTTTCTCTAACAAATTGATTCAGCAGGAACGGGACACAGCCACATCTTGCCGCATCTTACAGCCTGCGATCTTGGCTCATAGATTAGCCAGGGTCCGGTCCAGGGTCCGGCATTGTCAAAGCCAGGCTATTTCAATGCAGATAGAGAAAAATGTAGAGGGAAAATAGAGGAAAATATTGTAGTTACTTTATGGGTCATGAAAAGGTATGTTGTGAGAGGAGTTCCTGGACTAAACTAGTTAACAATTTAAACCATTTCAGGAGAGAGGTTTATTATTTTTTCTATATTTTTTTATAGGCATTTTTCCCAGTGCAGCAAAAACTGCAACTGCTGCAATATCGAAGGCATTTTCGGGGGCTTGGGCCTGGGCCTGGGCATCGGCATCTGAAAACGCATTGTCCTGCGCTGTGTGGCTCGAATTTGTATCGCCTTCTTGAAATCTACTTAGCACACAATGGCGTTGGAATAGTCTTATTGCTTTTTGAGTGCTATTTGCGTAAGATTTATGGTTTGATTTGGCTGCTGTGCTGCACACACATTTCCCGGATCGAACTTTCATAACTCGCCGCCACAGAGAGGCTGTGGCTCATTATGCGAGAGATTTTCACCACTCGGCCGGGGCTCAATTACCGAGTGCCTGACAGATGAGTTCAACTTCGTGATTTTGCAGATTTTCCAAACTCAATTTAGGCAGCCAGTCGCCGTCGCCGTCGCAGTCTCAGCGATATTCAAATGTTGTCAAAGTCGTCGATTATTCCAGGCAGCGCCTAACTACCGTTCCGAGAATGCAGCAGCCGCAGCCGCAGCACAAACAGACACCCACCTAGGCCACCTCTCGACACCTTGGCACGCGGGGCTTGGGGACTGCGGATGCGGGGATCCATCGCACCCACTCCCAACTGGCCCGATAAATTTCACAAATCTCTCAAATCTCCTGGTCGCGACTCTTCAAAGATGTTTCGCTGGAAAAGCAGAAAGCTGAAAGCTGAAAGCCCAAAACAGCAAACCTAAAAAACCGAAGACAGAAAAGAAAACTGCCCGAAGATGCTGCCCTGCCGCTGCTGTATTTATGGCATTTGCATATATTTTGCATAACGCAATCGATGGCATCGACATGGAAAATATGTAGCCAGCGTGGCCGACTCTGGGTTCGGGCCTGGTCCACTGGTTAGCGGGTACGAGGTACTAAGTATTCTGCTATTCTTAATTCGGCTCGGATACAACACACATTTGCATAGAGATGCGCATAGATTTGCTGGGAAATGATTGTGATTGTGTGCGCGGTGTTTGGGTTTCGGCTCTTCAGCTCTTCAGCTCTTCGGCTTAGTTGGCCATTTCCCACCGGCGAAAGTTGGCCAAAATGAGGCAGAGAGCCGCCCTCAATAAGCTCGGAGCCGAGCTAATGTATTTATGTATTCGCGAAAAATGATAATTAAGTCTACTTGTCGTCTATCTGAAAAATAAAATCTAAACAAGATATTTTTCATGTTCAGAGTAAAACTTTTCCGCTACAACCAAAACGTGCGCGCCCCCAAAGGCAGGGCCCAAAGTATGACAGGGGCGGGTCCCAGGGCTATGTCGCCAGGCAGGCCTCCAAGTATCTGGCTGAGATATTAATATTTAAAATTCAGTAGCAACTTTTGGCACGTTATTGTTCGACTCCGGAGCATTTTCGCCAAGGAGATTGTTATCAAAACAATTTCTGTTCGCCGCTCTAGCTTTAGACTCTTAACTGAGATGCCGATGCAGATGCCGATCCGCAAAATAAAATAAAAGATTTTGTTTGCCCTCGAATGGGGCCGGGGACTGTTTTGCTGTATTTTTTCGGTTAAATTCAGTAGCAGTTGCTTGACCCGGCGACTGAACTCAGATTTATTTTTTTCTCTCCTGCCAAATTGCACTGCTGCAGTCGGCTGATTGTCTTCCCGCCAGCCAAAGGCAATAATCAGCGACGGGCTGCCGGGAGTTACTGAGTAACTGAGCCTCCAACTGCAACGAGAGCGAATAAAATAAAGTCATGTTGCGGCCGCAATTGCGAGTTTGTTCAATTTGTTAGCCAAACAAAGTAGACATTAATTGAACCCGGAATCTCTGGCCCACGACTAAATGAAGTAATAAATGCTGCATATACTTTTTTTGTGACTAGATATTGGGTTTATTGCTCCGGGGCTGCGATTTGCGTTCTCCTTGTGCCTCTCACGTAGCAAGTGCCATAATTTGCAACACGTTCCAGGCCGGCCATCATCATCATCTTCTTGGCCATCAAGCGATGGCATTTTCCAGCGGCAACATGCAAAGGAGGCTGGCCGAGAGCCGAGCAATCAACACCTGTCCGCGTTGCTGGTATCCCTTTCGCGGAGCGCGCTCCGAGAGACTCGAACGCATAATTTAAGCCCGGCTCTATTACACGTTGATAATCCGTGACGATCGATTGCCCAGTGATATCCACGGAGAGGCAATTAAGTAATGTGGCGGCCACATGAGGCACTCCGGCTCCAGCTCCAGCTACAGCTCCAGCACCAGCCCCAGCTCCAGCTCCAGCTCGAGCTCCAGTCATTGCGGGAAATTCAAATTACATTTATTACGATCTGCTTTAATCTGGTTATTTAGTTCACTTATCGAAATCTGGCGCGGAGCAGTCGGGCAAATTTGTTAAAAAGATATTGGCATTTATGTTGTTATTAGGTTTTATTAATGGTTGCGGTTGCGGCCGGCCAGTTGGGGCTTTTGATAAGCCCTGACACTGCCCATCCAGAGTCCAGCCAGGGTCATTTTCACGTCGCGCAATCCCAGAATCCAGAATCCAGAATCCCATTTCCAGCTAACAGAACCCCCAACCCAAGTGGATTTCTGGCCGCAATCACAATTGGTGCTGGTCTCGTGCTATTAGGAGGGGTATTTACTCTACAAGATAGTTTATATTCGTATTTACTAATCCAGATAGCTATAATGACTTTTAGAAATTTATAAAAATAGTATATAAGCTGATATACCAAGGATAAATAATTAAATACTTATTTAAATATTTCTGATAAGTTCTGGTAAATATAATTTATTTTGAACTATATATTTTTGAATCTTCTGAATTTCTCTCCAATATCAAGAAAATCTTTTTGAAATACAATTTAATTAGTTCATACAAAACAGAATTTCTTAATTTATCCTTCAATCCTTTCGTTCTTCTAAGTATAGTTTATTTTAAACCTTTTTACTTATATATACATCATGAAAATATACTCAAATTTCAAGAAATTCTTTCTGAAACAAAATTGAGTTAGTCTATTTAAAACACAGCTGCTCAGCTGTAATATATTTTAAGCTTTATTATAATATATTTTAAGCCTTTTTATTTATATACATCATGAAAATATAGTTAAAATTCAAGAAATTGACATTGATTCAAATTGCCTTATAGAAATCATATCTATTCAAATCGCAGTTGCTCAGTTAACCCTTTTTATTCGTGTCACGACACTTGGCCATATCCGATCGCGGCCTTTGCTGGATATCTCTGGGCAGATTTCCTTGGTTCTTTCGGCTTTCAGCTTTCCAACATTTTCCTCCGGTCTCACACAGCGCGCACAATTGACGCGTGTTGGTGATTGCCATTGCTGGTACCTTTCCATTTAATGGTGTCCATATGATTCACGGCCCTCTGCTCCGGACTCGGGCTGAAACTCCCGACTCCGACTTCGACTCCGACTCTGGTAAGCTCAGTGCATCCATCGAGGCCAGCTAGCCAGCCAGGCAGCCAGCCAGCGAGGGCAACGAAAAATTCGTTAAATACAATTGGATTTTCAGCTTCAGCTTTTCTGCTGCACTGACGACGTGGCCGGGGACGTTGATGATGTGCCTCTTCCGCCACCTCCTCGTGGATCTCCCTGTGTGCCAGGGAATCGTGCAATCGCTGGGCACAGGCTTGGGACTAGGCACTGGTACTGTGACTGGTACTGGGACTGGCACTCCCCCGCGGTGTGCCCTCCGCCCGGCTCTCCTCTCCCTGCCCCTTACAAAAACAATTGCAATTTTCAACTAATGCTTATTGCGGGAAATCAGTTTAGGAAAAGCCAAAGGAGTCTGCCTCGCCGAATATGTGTGTGCACTGAAAAGAAATTATTAACTTGTGATTGGGAATCTCTCCAAAAGCTGGCTAAGAGTATGTTTTTATAAAAATGCCTTCTATTTTCCTTCCATGATCTTTGAATTTTTATATAAAAATGGAAAGACTTTAAGGTGTTTTTCTTAAATTATAATTATACTTTCAAGTGTTCCGGAATCGCTGTCGGAGGCAGGAGTTGGATTAGGAGTCGGGGCTGGAGCTAGTGCTGAAGCTGGAGCTGGGGTGGGGGAAGGAGTTCGAAGTCATAGACAGAGCAGAGTCACCGTCACAGTCACCTGGGCCTGAACTCTGGGCGAACTCGCTGGCTGCTCGCGGAGCAGAGCAGAGCAGCGCACTGTGAAAAGGTGAGTCCAGTCCACTAACAGTCGCCCCTTTGATGAAAACTGTAAATTTACGAACTTTACTTTAATCACCGAACATGAATCGCGCACAGCATGGAGCTGGCGAGGCCCGATTCTGATACCAATCCTGCAGCCCCGCCGGACCCCTCCCTCGCGAAGGCTTCATAATCATCATCTCCATCGTCTTGGTCTTCTGCCGGCGAGATGTTGGGCTGTTTCTGGTTACTTGGCTTTGCTGTTGGTGTTGGTGTTGGCCTGGCTTATACTTGGGTTTTGGGTGTCGAAATCTCCCGACGGGCTGTGTGTAAGTTATTTAACTTTTGTTGCCTCTTGAAATTTAATAATTTATTTTGCAGATTAATTGGGTTTAATTAAGTGGTAACGATGGGAAATTACGGAGTTAGGCCAGGCAAGGGAATGGGACTTGTCTCAATTCTGCTGAGTACTTTTTAGATAACTAAAAATCATCATAATATCTATAGGAAATCCTTTAAGAGAAGGACCACCTCCATCCTGATTTCTCACCAACAACAGGCAGGTCCATAAACTAAGCTGAACAACTTTAGCTGTTTGCATGTTTCAGCTGGCCGAGTGAAAATATTTCTTGGCATTGCGACGCATGTTCAGAGTTTTGTTTGCTGTCGTTGTTTTCGTGTTTTGATTTGCAGCACGCCGGGATCCCTTTGTCCTCCGGCCAGCATGAGTAGCCCAGGGAGTAGTGGCACTGGCGGAGTGATGGAGGGGGGACAGAGCGGCAGCAGGCGATAACAGGGAGCAGGAAGGCGCTCATTGACTTTGCCCTCGAAGTTGTCATTTGGTGCGTCGGCCGTTGCTTCCGATAACCCAGAACGGACGCAGAGTTCCAGACATTACACCAAAAGAAAATATTGCAAAAATCAATGTTACAATGTTACTTATGATTTTCTATCAGTAAATAAGCACTTGGGAATTATAAGCACTGTAATAAGACTTACTTGACATATTTAAAAAGAGTTTGCGAATATATTTTGATTTTTAGCTACCGAAAAACGCTTTACATTTTAACGCACACCAATATTATAATTTACGCTGCTCACCCAATGAATAAAGACTTGGGAATTATAAGAATTTCACTTATAAAGAGTTCTATCTTGTTGTAAAGTACTACTTGTTGTAAAAGTACTATACTGTTGTAATCTCTCTGAAAAAGTATTTTAAGTCAATTCTCATATTTTAATTAAGTTAACAGCAGTAATAAAATATAATAAAATAATAATAATTTGCAGTCCCAGATTGTTTTGAGTGTAGGACCCCATGCCAATGGATGTGGGCCTCTCCTGAGCCCAGCCAGGCCATTCCATGTCGCAGCATGTTGTCAGTGTTTATGCGCTGCTCTTGGCCAGGCTTTTCGGGCCTACTCCTGGTCATCCTGCATTCTGAGCTGCCTCTCGATTTGTTTGGTTTTGTTTTGCTTCTGATTCCGATTTCGATTCTGGTTTTTGTTTTGGTCCTTTGTGTCGTCAATTGGTCGAGTGCGTGCTTTGTTGCCATCTCAGTCGTCCATCGAGTGTTTATGCCTTTGTTTTGACTTCGGCCTCGACTCGATTTTGTATCTGATAATTTATTGCCCGGCTTGTGCCAAAAAAAAAGAAGCTGGAATTTAACCAAAAGGGAAAAGGATCTGTCGTGTGCCCGGAGAGAGAGACCCGGAGTTATGCGGGACTCCCGATGGCGGGTCCCTCAGAGGGCAACGGCAACACCTTCGCACCGAGTGAGCATCTGTTACTACTCTGGCAGCAGTAGTAGCCCCTGATTTTGGTCACTTTTGTAGCCGTGGCTGTTACAACTGTGTTGTGTCCTCTGTTTATGGGCTGCTCCTCTTCCAAAGACCCCGATGCCCAATGCCCGATGCCCGAAGCCCCTGCCCCGGACCCCTTGTGGGTCCAACAATGGCCACAAATGAAAAATCCACTCCGAGTCATTGTGTCGCCTGTCACCTGGAATTAGTAACTACAAGTATGTTAAAAGGTTCATTCATGTTGCGCTTGTTTTGACTTTTGTTTCGCGCCATCCTCTCCGTCCCCTGGAAGACATTTGTAGTTCTCGGTTTGGTCTGGGATTCGTTCTGGGGACCCCGACATCGTGGTATCACGGTATCAATTTCGCCTGGCTGCTTCACGGTGTTCCCTTGTCCGTAAATTGATAGCCGGCCAAAATAGTCCGCATATTTGCCATGCACAATTGCTGCTTGACAACGTAGAACCCGAAACAGCAAATGTATTTCTCAAGTATTGGCCTTTAAAGTGTTTTTTTTATTCTGTTTCTGGAGTGGGAAGCAAGGCGTGCTCGAGTTCATAGCCTCAAAAATATATAAATAATATAATTTCATTATATTAAATCAAGGCCAGATCATAGGAAGACTTATTTTAATATTTTATTTTAATTAAATATAAAATATTGCCGAATAAATGACTAATTATTCCAGGAAAGTTCTGAAATTTCTTCATAGGTGCCTTAGATTAACAGTTTTTGGAGTCAATGAGGTCTTCGGAGCCATTGCTAACGTACTCGTAGCTATATTTCTCCGTATCTCCGCTCTTGGAAATATATTCCGAGGGTTTATTCTCACAAATGGAAATTCCCAATTCGATGTTTTTTTGGGAAATCTCCACAGTGTGAAGTAGCTTATTGATAGTGCCAAGATTGGCAAACTCCAATCCATTGAGGGCTTCTCCTAGGAAGTATAGACTTTCATCTTGAGTATGGTTGAGTCTGGCCAGCTGGTTGTCCAGGGATGTCAGCTTAATAATGGAAGTCTCGGTGAGATTTTTAACCACTGGAAGATTCTTCAGTTCTGCTTCAGAGTTGACCTGGGATATATTTATATTCACAAATGATTCCTTCAAGTTAGTTACTCCTGGTACGATGTATTGCTTAAGTATCTGGTTAACTAGTTTCAGCTTATCGTCCAATCCCTTTGAGGTGCTTAGGATTTGATTTTGCATTCCGTTCAGTTTATTCGAAAAGTTATTAAATCGCTCTCGTCTTGTCTCTTGGATTCTGAGCAAATAGGAGAGGGTATTGAAAGTCCGGCTTCCAAGGTAGTCCACGTTGTATATAGAGTTGACTAGGCTTTGAAGGAGATCGGCTTCCGCCAGATCAAGAGATCCCGTCACTTTTGACAGGAGCTTTTCCATGTCATTGATCAGGACTAAGGGCACGACTTGTTGTTCAATTTCTGAATTTATGTTCGAGGTTTGGGTTTCGATATCATTAGCTAGAAATTTGAAAGCGGTCAAAGCAATTCCATTTTCGGTGAATTGATCCAAAGATATATCATCTTCAGTTGTGGTGAGAACAGTTGTGGTGGGATCAGTTGTGGTGGAAACAGTTGTGGTAGGAACTGTTGTGGTGGGAACTGTTGTGGTGAGAACTGTTGTGGTGGGAACTGTTGTGGTGGGAACTGTTGTGGTGGGAACTGTTATGGTGGGAACTGTTGTGGTGGGAACTTTTGTGGTTGGATCAGTTGTGTTGGGAACAGTTGTGGTGGGAACTGTTGTTGAAATAACTGTTGCTGTTACTGATGTTGAGGAACCTGTGTTTAAGAGACTCGTGTTTGGAGAATCTGTTGTGGTGGGAATAGAAGTAGTCTTTGTGGTGGGATCAGTTGTGTTGGGATCTGTTGTGGCGGGATCAGTTGTGTTGGGAACAGTTGTGGTGGGAACTGTTGTTGAAATAACTGTTGCAGTTACTGATGTTGAGGAAGCTGTGTTTAAGAGACTCGTGTTTGGAGAATCTGTTGTTGTAGAACTTGGTTGCCACTTGTTTGTGGGGGTCGCCGTTATAATTGAGGCTTGAGTCACTCCACTTGCCACAATTGAGGCCTCTGGTTGGGCGCCATCGTCATCCACGAAGTCCAGAGAGTCCTCCCCCCTTACAGTCACGGACGGACTTACTGCCAAGGCAGCCACAGCGAAGACCAACAGGAGATTTGCAGTGGGAAGATTCATTTAAGGTCTTTGCGGTCGCTGGTATAATGCTCAACTGACTTCTTGCGGCCTTCACACCTGCATAAATACTCTGATTTACCTTGTGCCCACCTCTTCACGATTTGGTGGCGAGTGCAGGTGTGTTATCGGAGAGATTTTTCTGATTCTTTAAAGATCTTTTCGTGCGCAGTGCACTTCTGATTATCGGTTGTCTGCCTTGTGGGTCATTTCCCCCGCGAGTTTAGTGTTTGAAGAACATTGGAAGAACACATGGCTCGATTTCCCCATCTATCAGTTGAAGAGCTAACTATTAACCACATAAAAGTCAACGCCAGCCACATGAGGGTCACACTCAAAGTCAAATTTTAATGAAAAAGTGATTCATCATTTAAGAGGCTGCATCAATTAGCGGCCAACGGGGTGAGCCTGGGGGCCGAAGGGTGGGTCTCTCAATAAGCGGGTCAAATTAGAATAAATAGTTACACAAACAAGCGGACCCCTTTGCTCCCGCAAAGAGCGGCAAATATTGCAACAAATCAAAAAATTAAAAATAAATAAAAATGAATTGAATAATTTAGGTCACCCATGTCTCGCTCTCGCCTCGAGAAATGCACGGAAACCCATGAATGAGTCGAGTTAAATCGACGATGATGGTGGCCGCCGTTAGTGGTTCAATGGGGATTGGGTTAGTTTCGTCTTTAATTAATTGCCGCATAATTCTTGAATTGCATGCTGGATGGCAAGACCTAGAAAAAATATATATCATCTGAAATCTAGTAAGTTTATAAAATTACGATTATTTCAACAATAGTAGAGGTAGTAGTAGATCAATAATGTAAAAATAAAAAAAGGATAGTATAGGAAAATGCATTGACTATTAAAGTAAGTAAAAATTTGTATTCAGACTTATTGATTACATTTATATATTAAATATTTATTTATTTTTATATAAGGTACATAATTATAAAAATAAAATGTATTTATATACATTGCCTAATTTATAGAAATTCCAGATCTTAAAATCTTCAATATATTGAAAATTTTTGGAGACCCATAAAAACTAATGGCATTTATACTCTGGCTTACATTCTTGTTGAAGTTTCCCTCGGTGTAGAGCAAGTAATT